>CM068867.1:37643912-37861412 GCA_035149815.1 Branchiostoma lanceolatum | reverse complement strand
AGTTGCTTGAGGAACTACTATTTGGCGTAGTTTTCTTACAACTACATGTACTTTACATTTCTTTAGTACATAACCCTAATTTTGCTCTGCTGACTTCATCAGGGCTACATGACAATCTCCTTGTCGTATTATTGTATCATTGATTTTACTTCTTTTATTGCTGCTTCAGTGCACCCTTCAATTAACACAACGTGGAACAAAGAAAAAAAGAAATTATAAAAAGAAACAAACAAATAAACAAAAAAATGCCCGTGTAACACGTTACGAAAATAATGAAAAGTTTCCTTACTGGATTCACATCTGTTTCCATACCACCCCGACGTGCATGTACAGGTGTACTGACCAAGTCCGTCCACGCAAACGCCGTTGTTGAGACATGGATTATTTCTGCAGTTATTGAACTCTGTACAAGAAAGGAACAAAGCAGAAACGATTTATATCAGGGAGGATACAGGACCAAGGCAGGTCTTTAACGGTAGATGAAACAAATGAAATCATGTAATGGCACTACATCAGTTCTAAAAATTGATAAGACTGTTTCATGTATTTGGTTCATTCCCCAAAGGCAGTTCATACAGAATCTATAATTATCTCCGTGAAGGAGATATTTTTTGGCTGTCTGTGTGTTCATCTCTGGGATAGTTTACTGGGAACTATTGAAAGAGTTCAGTCAATTGTGTGCTTGCTGTGTTACGTTACAGAATATATGAAATCGACATTGTGCTGTCAGACGTCGTGTTATAGTGTTTCAATTGTACTTACCAGGTGATGTACACGCTCCGCCTGTGACGCTGATGTCGTCAATGGCGATGTCTCCGTTTAACCCAGTGCCCTTGACTCCCTCGAATATGATCTGCAGGAACGTGTTGAGAACTCGATGTATATTTTTTCACACCAACACTACACATACACGTAGATATACCTTAAATATCTAATGGTACACTTTTTAGATAATCGAATAGATCATCCTTTGGGAACCAACATAAGGAAATGGAACCCAAGCAAACGACGCAAATCTCCCTAACACCGTGAGATGAGACACGGGACTGTACAGGCGACTTACGAACGCTATTGGAGGACAGGGAGGAGTGGCGTTAGGCGATCCAAGGTTTTAATCTTTATTTGTTTATTAGTCAATAAAATAATATACAGGACACAGAGGTGATGGACCCTAGCAAGAAGCTGATATCAAACATCACCTCTGAAAATACAAATCCCAGGTTCCAAGATTCCCGAGTTGGCATCCAATGCCGTCCTCCACGACAACCGAATAGAATAACGGACACACAATTAGCCGTGGAATGACAGGACTCACCACATAGTCACTGTTCGACACAAGCTCCACTTCCTTCATCCTCCACTGATCTCCCTGATCTCCCGTGACGTTTGCCACTAACACGTCTTGCTGCTGCTGTTGTCGCGTGTAGACGTTTAAGCTCGCCACCCCTGCGCCGCTCATGTAGTACCAGAACTGCACACATGACGCGGCGGTGGCGGACAGGCTAGGAGAGAGCAACCATGCTCTGTCTCCTGATGATCCCCCCGTGCTGCTAATGTAAGCATAGGAACCTGTGGGAGGAAAGGCAGTTTAGTTTGCATATCACCTGTTGTAATTCAGATAGACTAGCTACTAACAGATTGTATTATAGCTAATGGAGTGAATAAATCATCAAAAGTATCCGAAATATCGTTTATTTATTTGTTCAGCTGCGTACAATGTACAGCAGCCAAGGCTGCCCGACTAGCTACTGCTATTACAAGGGGCCAGCCTTGCTGAAAAAAGTATAATCGTTAATGAAGGTTAGACCTCCAGGTAATACGATATGCCAAAAAGAGTTACTCAAGCAACTAGATAAAATATTGCAACAGTCAGACGTTTCAGACAGCATCCGCTTGAGTTCTTTAGTAAAAGTTTTGTCTTTGTATATCCGAGGTATCAATAAGGAACCCCCTTATTGCACACGCAGGCAGGTGTGGCACTCATTGCCACTAAGTACAGTGGGGGCATCTTCACTAGAAGCTTTAAACAACGTTTAAACCTAGATGTACAGAGGCTAGGTGTGACAGGTCATTTAGCGTAATGTAACCATCTGCTGCCTGTGATGCTGGTGTGTTATACTAAAGGGTGGTTATAATGGCTATACAGATAAAGAGATAAAGAAGCATCTACATGGTACAATCTGTAGATTGGACCCAGAATGGCTAGGGTCAATTCCAAGACTCTTGCATGCTTACCGGTTCCTATGGTGTGATCAGTTGATGGTCTCCTAGAGGCCACTGAAACAACAGTCCAGTCGAAGTAATCTGTGTCGTCTTGAAGATAATTGTAGTTGGAGAGGGGCTCTTCAAAGTCACAAGACCCAATTCCTAGAACAAAAAAACTACTTAGTAAGAAGGAAAATCAGGTAAACATCTTCATGTATTAAGCTCAAACTATTTAGACGTTCTCTAAATTATCAACTAAATGTGTAACTGGTCAAAGATTTGTGAATGCAGTGCGTCTTCATATACTTAATTTTAAACTAAATGCTAATGAATAACGCAAATAACCGTTAGAGCATGCCTACCATAAGAACAATGTGACCCAACCCATTGCGGCCGACAGACACAGGTGTAGGAGAATAAAGCATCGCTGCACACTCCGTTGTTCATGCAAGGGTTGCTGTTGCACTCATCCTGGTCTGTGGATATAAATTAAATTGCATTAGGTTTGATACAAGGAAGACAAATGCTGGTATCTTTCCTATCATCGTAAGCCAACATGCGGTTGAAATCTAAGCAGACAAAATGGCTCCTGCGTGATGTCAAAATAAAACTTGGCGCCGCCCATGGTCGCAGACGAAAACATTATGGACTTTGCAACGACACAACTATTATTCTCCAATCAACTGTTACAATTAGCATAGATGTCGTTTGTCTCTGACAGCAAAAAAAAAACATAGCTACAAATCTATAAGTTAAAACGTCATTTCACGTACCTGGATCGAGGATGGTGACGTCATCAATAGCCAGATCCAGTAGATTACCTCCACTTCTAAATCCCTCCAGGACGACCTTAACAAACACAGAATACATCAGTTGATTTCTTTAAACATTATTTTATCTGTGCATGCTTTTGCATAAAAATTCACAACACTTTGTCTTCAGGTTGTGGTACAATCTTTGAACCTGCAACCAGTGAGTACATTTCTAAGTAAGTGTGTGTCAAATTTCTTCGAACGATAGCACACCAGTTAAGTCACAGGATCATATCAGTAGCAGGTAAAACCAGCTGTCTCGAAAGATTCACAAACGTCATTGCCTCTACAGTATCGAAGCATGTAATCTATAGACTGACACATGTCGGTCAAATTATGTGCAACTAACCTGAAATTGACTTCTTCCGTCGATGTTGATTTCAGCCATCTGCCATTCGTTAGCTCTCCCCGCCTCCTCCCAGACCGGGTTCGGGTCGAGAATCCCGTTCAGCATCAGGTAAACCCGGAATCCCGAGTTTCCGATCACGTTCTTGAAGTACCAGAACCTCAGGACCCGGTTGATGTGGACTTGGGGGACGAACACCGGACTGATCAGCCTCGCAACGGCGTTCTGAGCCGCCCCCGTGGTGCCCATACACAGGAAATGGCCACCTAGAGATTCCAAACGGGTTCAGGCTTAACAAGGTTCTTAAGTCACAACCAGGTTCTAAATGCAATCAACAGCCGACGTTTCGGTGACCGTCTGTCACCGTCCACGTTCATACACGGGAAATGACCAACTAAGGTTACAAACGGGTCCAGGCGTAAGGTTTAAAGCTAATAAGGTAGGTCGCGGTTTGAAGTGCGCATGTGCAGTGTGATGCATTAAGGAAGGAAAATCATTGGAAAACAAGGTTCTTTATTCACATCCAGGTTCTATATATAATCAACAGCCGACGTTTTGGTGACCATCTGTCACCTCCCCCGTCCATACACAGGAAATGGCCACCTAAAGGTTTCAAACGGGTTCAGGCTTAAGGATTAAACCTAATATGTCAAAGTTGACGACCTTTGGCTATTCTTATTCATATATACGCGATGGCTAGTTTTACCTCTCAAAAGTATCTCGTTTGTTATCCAGTGTCACTGTTTATCTTCGAATTCAACGATCTATTTGAATGCTCATATACCCGATACAACCTTATCAAGTCAGACACTTGAATGGAAGAGACTTGACAGAAATGGTGTGTAACAGAGAACACTGAAGTCTAAACTATGTGTACGCTCCAATTTGTCAAAAGTATGAACATGTATGTACGTATATACCTGATACATGGGCTTCGTTCGGTCCCCATGTACCACACTTCCCGTTGTTCCACAAGAAGTCTGTCTGGTCCGTTTGCTGATCCTGTTCCCAGCTGCAGAGGTCCGTGTCGAAGTCACAACTGTACGTGCCCGCGGGGGACAGAAGCACTGCAACAGAAAATGGACATGGTGCTGTAACTTCCAGCGGGTAACACTAGGTCTAGTCTATCGAGATATATGCTTTGACTGTCCAGATATATGTCAAAGACCTTTGAGAACACAATGATATCAATCAAATGGATTAGCAGAATGTCGAGATTTTGGTCACCAAGAAAACGCTGCATTGACCTTCGGAAAGTATTGGTGCCAAAGAAAGACCAAAGGGCATCCGAGTAAACTTGAACAACCCGAGCGGGCTGGTGAATATGGTCATCCCTGTTCTACTCATCAACCTCCACCTGCCAGATGCAAAACATAAAGCAATTGCATCCTGAAGATGTTCAAATCTGCAACGTTGAAATATTCTTCTGGTGACGGTTGCTGCTCTCAATGACCTGTCCCCAGAAAACGTGTTTTTTTTTCAGAATTCGAAGTGTGATGGTTTGAAATATTGTCAGGATGGCGAATGCGGCATTCTCTCTGTCATCCTCATCAGCCCGCCTGACACAGAAACACAGTTGCATCCCGGAGATATTCAAATCTTCAAAGTTGAAATATGCTCCTTGCGACAAAAAATCTAGATGTTGCCACCTGCTTTCAACGACCCAGAATCTTTTTTCACAAGTGTGGTGGCTAAGTACATATAGTCAAGATTCAAAATCAAGTTGACTTATGTACACATTATCGATAACATCTATATCACTTACCCTGTTCACAGTTCTGTCCCTGGTAGCCTGATAGACAGCTACATGTGTAGGTTCCGTCCAACCCATTGTTGCAGGCCCCTCCAAACATGCAAGGCTGGCTGAGGCACTCGTTGATATCTACATTAGACAAACATGAAACGCTATGAATACGCATTAGATACTAACGGTGAAATTGCTCACACGTTCTCGCCAATACGGTAGCATCATCTTCATGAGTTGGCAGTTAGAATTGAATTCGAATGCTTTAGGTGTTCGGTAAAATATAACCAGCTGCATCCCCGTGACAGCGAAACTACTATGTTACGCGGTCAAACCAGTTGACAAATTTAGGCTCAGAAATGTATCCTTCTTGAAAATGCTTAATTGTACACACTACATTACAAAGCAACCATTCCAATGGTAAATGGCTTTATTTGGTGTCCAATTCATTACCAAGACGGCACATGATCAACAACATGCCTCCGATTAATACAGTCTTTCCCTTGGTACTCAAAAAACAACAAAGCACATTTCTCTACAGTTTCAAACATGATCAACTATAGTAATTCAAAGTTGAATTTTCTTATCTGATCTGTCAACTGAATCCAAACAATGAATGCGTAGTGTTGTCATCAAACCATAGCCTCTGTCTGTGATAAAAACAAATGTCCTTACTTTCAATTTTCAACTTGAGAAGCGTCAGAGGACTGATCGGGAGCTTGTTCGCGAGTGATCTAAACTGTATACAGAAATAACGTCGATTACCGTTACAGATTAACCGTCATACAAATATATGTATGTCCTTACCTATGCTGCAGCCGGAGCCCTCCCACCCTTGGTAACAGTTGCAGTAGAAGCCATTGACCAGGTCGATGCAGTCGCCATTGTTGTGACATGGATCCGTGTGCTGGTGACACTCGTCGATTTCTGGAAATGATCAAAAGCGCCACCTCACCGTCACACGTGAGTTGTAATATTGCATGCAAAGCATGCCCATTTCCTTCGTTAGGTCCTAAAACATTTGACGTCTTTACCCAGTGTGCACGTGCCTTGATAAGGTTTTGATTTAATAAGGTTCTGATTTTGAACTTCAGTGATATTGCCCAGATGTCCCACACTACTCAAGTTATATCTCTGTCAAATCTAGTTGAATCAGTAACATCTTGAATACTTATGTGAAGTCACCCCGTGGTACATACTGCACTGGTTTATCTTGGGTCTAGATTCGTGACAGCAATCAAAACCATTAAAGAATGGAATAGGAAATAATGACCCTGTTGGCAGTCCGTTCCCATCCACCCAGGAGCACAGATACAGACGTATCCAGTCGGCCCGTCGTTGCACGTCCCGCCATTTCCACACGGATAGGTCGCACAGGCGTCATTGTCTGCAAATGAATGTCATAAACGTTATTCAGTAGTTTGTTATGTGTATGCGTATGATCTTCATTAGAAAGCGGGATATGATTTTGAATCAAAGTTGAAGACAAGAGAACTGGTTATAAGTTGATAAAGAACTGCAGGAGAATGGTCTACCATTCGAATCGACACCACAGTTTATTGAAACGCTTATATAGGCCCCCATTCCACTAGACGCCGATCTCGCACTGACTTAAATAGGATCTGTCTAATCCTTAATTCATAATTGGAATATCCCGCAAAGTGTAAGAGTATGGCTGAGAAGACAATTTAAGTTAAATTTGAGGCCTAGGTCACAGAGAAGCTGCGGTGAGAGCGCCGTCCTAGTGGAATGGGGGTATATTAATACTAAAGACTCACCGAGTTCACATTGAGTTCCGTGCCAGCCAGACGGGCAGTTGCAGATGTACTGTCCCAAACCGTCCTGGCAAATCCCGCCATTCTGACATGGATTACTCAAACAGTCGTCGAAGTCTAAAGGCACCAGACGGGAAATACGAGAGTTAGTCGTGAGCAAGGTCATCTGTGGTTGGGAAGTAGTAGTAGTTTATTGAGAAACCCTTTAGTCCCAAATCTTCCAGGAATCGGTCGACGAGATTGCCTACTAGTCTTTAAAAGTCGCCAAAAGTAATATCTTACTTGGATGTGTTCAAAGGAGGGAACTAGAGCTAGGAACAGGATGGATTCCATGCTAATCCTAACCCAGTGACAATCTTTGCTGAGGGATAGTCGGGGGCTACGTAGTAACCTTCGTGTACATGGCATTGAAAGTAAAGTACTGCAGTCTTTGTTATTCCGTAAACTCTAGTAAAGTCCCCCTCTCACTGGACCCGCGGCACGCTGGCGGCGTTGCTGCGTCCTAAACTGGATTTGTGTTACCATTTACTATATAATCGGAATATCGATGTAGATGAGATCCGTTGAATGCTTCGTCAATTCGCTTCGTCAATTCGATCGGCTGCAGCGACGCCGCCAGCGTGCCACGGGTCGATGGGGGGGGGGGGGCTTAGTTGGTGTTAGAGCACATGCAACATTCAAAACCTTAACCTGGAGAATCGCATTGTCCAATCTCCACCAGCACGTCATCAAGAGCAATGTCTCCTCGCGCTGAAAACGACGAGCTAATCAGAGCCTCAAACACGACCTGTTGACAAAGGAGAGTATGTCGAAACAAACAATAACATTACTTGTGCAATTATTATGGTAATATTTGAAAGAAACTTAGGTTAAGATGTGAAAAATTAAGGGAAACGTTTCATTAAACTGGCAATATCTTTGAACGGTCCTGCCGTATGCTAAAGCTAACTATATCTCTCCTCTTTGGTATTAACGGCAATCATTACAGGTTTGCGGTAGAAAAGCATATACTGTTTTGATCAGTGCCCACAAGCGCCGCCATGCTGGATCTTAACGTCATGTGGGCGCCATCTTGTTTTCGATTGGATTTTATTTTCTACCAGGAAGAGTAACGCTAACAGGAAATGCTATGCGTGCATGCTTTTGCAGATACTTCACCCTAGCATATACATGTTTTAAAGATCTGGTTGATTTGCTTTTTCATCCTTTTTTTAAATCATATATGCAATGAATGTATTCAAGTTCCTCTTAAGCCATCACAAAATCCAAGAGATGTACCTGAAAAGGTTGCTGCATCACGACTTCATACTCTCCCTTCTGCCAGAGATCGCCCTGATCACCGGTCTTGTTCCAGACAGGGTTTCCCAGCGGCTGTCCAGAGGGTCTTACAAAAACACTCAGAGTGCCTACACTCGATCCGTACATGTGGTAGAAGAACTGCAGACATGACCCTGCTGTCGGCTGGATGACGGGGGATTCAAGTCTCGCGACCTTGTTTCTATTGAGAGATGCTTTCGCGTACATGTAGTGACCTGAAAGATCAAGAAAGGTCAGTGTCAACATATCAGAATTTAGTGTCAGTAGATAGACTAGAGTAGTCACATGTTGTATTGTTCATCACTGTCTGTCCGTCCTTTTCATTAGCCTACGGGCAAGAACTTGCAATAAACTTTCAATATATTTGACGTCATTGAACTGATGTTCTTGACGCGTGACAAACGTGAGTACTGCCTATCAGTATCACATAATATTCAATGTATAAAATCATTGATAATGATTTGAAAATACATGTATATCAATGACGTTTGGCTAAAACAGACAATGATAATGCGATTTTAAGTAAGACAAACCTAGTAAAATGTAAAACTATAAGGGATGGGGTCGAAAAGCAGTAATCCACAAGATGTTTGAGGAGGTTAAATCGTTACCATTTGCCTAGCTGCCCAAGGGCACAGAAAGTGACAGCGAGAAAAAACGTTATGGTGCCGCCTCCCAACATTGGAGATTAGAAAAACAATATTACAAGTACTAAACTACCGTTGCCAGTGGTGTGGTCGTTTGAGGGGCCGGTACCACTGCTTAGAGTACCGCCGGAATTCCGTAACCAGTCCATGTCGTCATCTGTAGCCTGCGTGTACATGTAGGCGCTGAGGTCGTCCTCAAAGTCCGCCGAGCCTCGAGCTAGAGACATAACAAGCGATATATAGCTTTAGTTGAGTTTGTCCAAGGACATTACCATAAAATGTCCATGCTTTGTCCAAATAAAGAAAGTTGTACAATCATTGAGAAAAACACAATCTTACAGGCAACAAATGCGCTGTAGATTGGTTAAAACACTGCTCCTTTCCTCCCCAGACCATCATGAACATTACTGCTGATCTTCCGACCTTTGAGCTTGTAGATATACCTGGCATTTACAATGAGCTGACAAATAGGTAGTACAAAGATCAGAAATCTACTGTTTATATTCATATCGATAGCTTCACAACAAACTACTTTGAGAGACCTACGCAATTTAAATTGTATCTACTGCATTCCAGTTTGCATCGATTGATGTGTAGATTATTTTTGTAACACCATGCTAGCAATACTGCCTAGTGCTCTATGAGTTATTGGAATTCAAATAAACATCTAGAGACTTACGCAGTTCACAGTGCAGTCCTGACCACGCCGCCGTACATGTACATGTGTAGCTGTAGCGGCCGTCCACACAGTTCCCTCCATTTCGACAAGGATTACTCAGGCATTCATTACTTGCTGGTCGCGAAAAGGATAAACAATGTTAGTAAATACCATCCAACTCAACTCAAATCCATACAAATTTGGTCATTCCTTGATGACAAAAGAAACATCTTATAAGTCAGAAAAAAATCATCGCCAAAGAATTCTATTTTATGACAAAGTCTTAAATCTTATCAAATGATAGTTTATACTGTACCTAAGTGAAGTGTCATAGGTCATAATAATTGACTATGTTAAGGTAAAAGTACGTACGTTTCTTTAAGTGAAGGATACTTTACCTGGATCTTCAATGGACACATCGTCAATGGCGAGGTCTGCGAATGAAAAACCAGACTTCACGCTTTCAAGAACGACCTGTGAAAGACAATCCCAGATTTAAAACGTTGTTGATAACAGTCAAACCGCAGGTCACCGTAGCATGATTCGGTCAATCAACTTGTGTATAGAAATATTTTTGTGAATAAGTCGGTTCGCGGCTTAGACTGCGCCTGCGCTGCGAATGAATTGTGTGTAATATTTCAAAGGTGAACAGCTCTTGTCTAGATCATGGCAAGGACATTATATAGGATGCTTAATACATGTCAAGGCGTGTTTTGTTTTTACATGTCTCTTCAACTTTGTCATATTACCCACAATACACCTTCCTACGCATGCGCAGCTCAAACCGTGAATGTTCTAATGCGGATGGAATTTCACACCGAACTTACGCGGAATCTTGACATCCCTGTGATGTCGACCTCCCCCATTCTCCAGGCCTCGTCTCTATCCGTGGAAGATGTCCAAACTGCGTCACCGAGTGAGTCACCGGAAGTGACGTACACGCTGATTCCTGACGAACCGAAACTGTTTTTGTAGTACCAAAACCTCAAGGTGCGGTCGGTCGTTGCGCGGAAATACGGGCTGATCAGCCTGGCCTTGCCGTCCCGCGGTGTGGTTGAAGCTTCCATGCAGAGATAAAATCCACCTGGACCTTAAAGGGAGCATAAAGTGGGCGTAAGTAAGGGGAGAGACATAAACCACCATGCAGAGATAAAATCCACCTGGACCTTAAAGAGAAATACGAAGTAAGCCGTGTAAGAAAGACAGACGTTAGGGAGATATCCAATGGGAGAGCTATAAAACCGCCATCTGCAGAAAATTAATTTCATGACCTTTTTAGATTTCAAGACCAGACAAGAAAAACGTCGGTGTATGATGGCGACGATGACTTTTCATATATTAATTTCATTGAACATATCAATTTTATTGATATTCTTAACATACTAAACGGTTATGATAAACAAGGATGTAAAGTTACAACATATTATAGACCATGCTCTCATATCAGGCCCGTCGACAGTACACATCTCAAGCAACGGCCCTGGCGTACCGGCCTGTGATCCGTGCTTCCCGCTGCGTTAGCGCTGGCTAGCAAACACCAACCAATCGCGTCGCCGCCTAGGTTTAAGACGCAATTTGATTGGCTGCTAACCTTCCCTCTAACAATAGGAGGACGAGTATCTGATTGGCTGACGTCTGACTAGCGTTGAAAGGGACGGAACGCAGGCCGTTACGCCAGGGTCGTTGCTTGATGTGTGCTACTTCAAGCAGCTGTGTGGAATGAGAGGATGGCAAACGTTAACGTTACCTCTAGTATGGTCCCCCGGTGGTCCATAGCTGCCGCACTGTCCGTCCAGCCAGGAGAAGTCCGTCTCGTCGTCCGCGGCCTGTCTCCAGTTACAGATGTCGGCATCATCAAACGTGCAGAGGTAAGGTGTCAGAGGCTGGAGGATAACTGTGGTCACAAGAAATTTTCAATAGATCTACTTTTGTGGATGAAATAGGCTTGATTAAATTTGTAGGTTTTTTTTCAATCATTCTACTGACCACCCCTCTGACAAACCGCAATAGCCCACTGGTCAGAATGTTAGTTTTCCATTCGGGATACCGAAAAATGGTTAACATGTACTAACATAATTCCATCATGGTACATAATTACGCCACCCCGAAAAGATACGTCCAAACGGATCTCCAACCCAACGTCCATCAGTATAATGCACTGTACATACCTGGGGGTGCCGCATTAGAGATCTCTCAAACACCAAGTCTTACCAAGGAGGTTAAAATTTTAACCTCCTTGGTCTTACAAAGTGGCGGATCAATGTTAATGAGAGTTACGTGCAGTTGCTATGACATATTTTTGCCACAATAATAGCGATTCACTGATTATCCTACCTTCACTACAGTCGTTTCCGGTGAATCCAGTCGAACACGAGCAGGAAAAGCTGTTGACTCCGTCACGACACGTTCCTCCATTAGTGCATGGACCACTGGCACAATCATCTATGTCTGTTAAAAGGGAAGAATATATATAAGCAAGCAGTAAGATCCTTCTCTTGCGGTAATACATGTAGCATGAGACTGGAATAAGCTAGGTCACATTTTGGACTGCACATGAGTAGTGGGAGGCATTGTGGGAAACATTTCGAAGTTGCATGAAGGAAACTGTTTGCAAATTATTTGCCTTTAACTTTGACCTGTTGCATTCGCAGTTTAAACCGTGAACCAGCTTATAAGGGTATAGATCGCTTAATCGTACGTAAACAAAAAAGAGGTGGTAGAAAGAGCTACTAAGGCTACACCAACAAAGACTTGGAGAGAGGTTGTCGTACCTATTTCACACCTGGGTCCCATGTATCCTGCCACGCATGTGCAGTTGTAGCCGTTGAAGAAATCCGTGCATGCTCCGCCATTTTGACAGGGGTTGCTTGAACACTCATTCACGTCTGCAATGGACAAAAATGACATTTTCAGCTTTATGTAAACACAAATGTAGTCTACTTATAATCATGCATTGTCATTAACTTTTTAAAGTTACTTCTGATATAACTTTGAGTTGATATAAAGCCCAGGGCACATTGAAAAACGCCTATAGCCTAAGGCTATATGCATCCCATTGGTGAAATAAATAAACAAAGAGACACGTTAAAAATAGTTACTCAAGCAACTGGATAAACTTTTGAAGAGACAATTGGTTTCTTATTGCTTGCAAATCATCAAAGCATTTTGCATTTGAAAAAAAAAAAACCCGGATAAAAAATCAAAAAGTCATCAAAATGAACAAGAAAATATAGCAGAATCCTGA
This sequence comes from Branchiostoma lanceolatum, assembly GCA_035149815.1. Taxonomy (NCBI): domain Eukaryota; kingdom Metazoa; phylum Chordata; class Leptocardii; order Amphioxiformes; family Branchiostomatidae; genus Branchiostoma; species Branchiostoma lanceolatum. The sequence continues at coordinate 37,848,664 of CM068867.1, read as the reverse complement.
TATTCAAAGACTACCAAAGAACATCCTACCTTGGTCACAGTTCTGCCCTCCCCATCCACCCGTGCACTGACAGCTGTACGAGTTTCCGTTCGCAGTGCACACGCCGCCGTTCTGACAGGGGTAAGCTGCACAGACCGCTTGCGAGGTCGCTACAGAAACATTACAGAATTTAAGGTTAGCATAGATACAGCAATGATCACCACAAATAGATTAACATTAGTAATCGTATTGCAACTTGCAAATACTGCATGTCCTAAATTTGTTTTTATGTGTTTATCTATGTCGTTGGAAGATCCTGAATATGCGACAGAGCTTTTAATTTAAGAATAGTATAATTACGCTTACGAAGTTCACAGTTGCCGCCGGTCCAAGCTGAGGTACACGAACAAGTGTAGCCGTTGACGCCATCTCGGCACTGCCCGTTGTGCTGACATGGGTTGCTGGCGCATTCGTTTACATCTGAAATAAAAGTTACACAGTCATGCACAACTTGGCAGCTCGACTGTATGTTATAAAATGGAAATAACATGAATGGACCAAATACAGAAATCAACCTGAAATAATTCCAATTCCTGAAATGACGCCAAATCAAACTTGAACGTGTTTCAACTTAGAAATTGCTGATTGTATAGTCATTTTGTATTTCTAGCAAGGTCAGCCCTTAATAAAGAATAGCCACGCGTACGGGTTTTCTGGACAACATTGGATATACGTACGCCTTTCACTTATTGGTTCGTAATGAACACGTTGTTACATAGATATCCAGGGTTGCCCAACTAGCGAATGGCTATTAAGTATAGTTATGTCAGTAGAACCAATAGAAAATGCAAAGGAAATTCAAAATGTATGAAATTTAGAAGACAACGGTGACTCACTCCCTTCGCATGTAGGCCCATCCCAACCCGCCGCGCATGTGCAGCTGAACTGGAAGAGGAGATCCACACACACGGCCCCGTTCTTACAGGGACTACTGGCGCAGTCATCTGTGTCTGAAAGGGGAAAGATTAAAACTTTCTTGGTGAAAGTGATCTCGAAAAAGCTTAGCTCCATGAACAGATGGTTAGTCTTCTTGTGATCGTGACAGAAAAGAATGACGTGGAGAAAGATGATGAACTTGATTAATCAAGCACCATTATGTGCACGGTAACATGGCCCAGCATGTGCTTGTTTTGAGTCGATAGAAACAGCAGCGTAAGTCTAATTTCAATACAATGGTTTTGGGAACATACAACGCAGTTATGAAGAACTTACGTAAGACAAAAAAACAAAAAAAAACAAAAACAAATTAAGACAGCATCATCAAATCGGGCGGCTTGCCCGGACTAAGGATTAAGACATACCCACTGATGAAATTTCTACATCATCTATTCCGACTTGTGGCCTTGCAAAACCTGGCTTGACGGCTTCTATCAAAACCTAGCAGAAATAAAGGAAACAAATTATTAAGGAATTTAGCACCGCACAATTGTATATGGCTGTGTATTTCTATCATGTAGGAGTCACCAAAAATGCCGACTGGAAAGTGGGACCTGTAACACACCTCTATACCGGTCCGTGGAGACAGTTACCAGGCCAGTCGACAATGTGGCGAATGTGCTACAAAAACAGGTATGATGACTACATCAATAACATATTTCATACCCGGAAAAACTGCGTCCTTGTTATGTTGACCTCCACAAACGTCCACTGTGTAACTCGTCGATTGAGGCTCAGCGCAGGAACATCATCCTCTACACCGTCTAGATGCAGATACACGTTCAGGAAGGTTGATGATGTGAAGTACTTGGACAGATACCAGAAGCTGAGAGTTCTCGGAGAAGTGTCGTAGTACCAGGGGCTGATGAGGCGGGCGATGCCGTCTTGTGGGTCGCTGGAGCTGCTCTGCATGCACAGGTAGGAGCCGGACCCGTCTGCAAATCATGATGCAATGTTGTATAACCCATAAGAACAAACCTTTACCAGATAAAAACGTACGGTTCTCCCACATCCAAACATGGCAATCTTCCTTTGTGTCAAGAGGTAATGTTATAGGTCGGCATTTAGATTGGTGTGATTGATTTTATTCTAAACAGTTGGAAACGCCAACTCCAACTCCAACATGATAAATTAACGCTGGGTACCCTAAGATCGCCACATTAAAAACGGTGTTATAAAGTCTTTTCAAGAATGTCTTAAACATCTTGTGCGATTAGCTCGGGTATTGCTGATGCTGCATTGGTATATCTCTTCGAATCCACAGTTTTAAATGTGTCGGTCTTAGTATACACGGATTATGAGAGCTATAATGTAGTGGATGCTTCCTGAAAGTCTGACCGTTTACCAAATCTATCAAATTGCTCGAGTTACTGTTTTGTCGTGTATGAGAATTGACGTTAACATTTCTACCATACATATAAAGTTTATAATCAAAACGGAGTCGACAGAAGGACTTCGAGTATTCTGCTGGGGGAATATAGTTTTAAAGGACATCTGTACCTGCTTGCGTGTGGTCCCCCGATGGGCCGTACGAACCGCATCCGTTTTGTTGTTCTCTAGAAACACTCAGCTGGTTCTCGTCTCCGAACTGCCAGCCACAGTAGTCCGTGTCGAAGTCACAGGTCACGAAGTTCGTTCCCTCTAAAACAGCTATTGAAACAAAGTACAAAGTTTAAACAATGTCATGAAGGTAACACAATGCCTAATACTTTAGGAACTTTTTTTCATTTTATCTGTACTTGATCTTCCACGTTTTTATGTTAACTTTGCGTCTGTCAGTCTACACATTATAATCATATTCTATTACAATTATCTTAGAAGTTCCGTTGAACATGTTGGTGCACATTCGTTTAAAATGCTTTTTTTTTTCAAATATAATAGTAATAAGGAATGGTTCTCGAATGATTATCATATAACTAGACTATTGTGGGGTCGTGTGGTGTAACGGCAGGGTGTTTGATCCAGAACCCAGCGGTCCCGGGTTCGAATCCCCTGACGCCACCGATGTTGTGCCTTGGGAAATGCACTTTCCACGACTTTCCTCGGGTGTAAGAATTGGTTATTGTCCTCTATACGTGGCACTGTTAATATAAGTTATATGAATTTGAGTGCAGTACCAAGTCGTCCTTGTCTGTCCAAAAACGAAAAAGCAAAACAAATATATAACTCAGACTTACTTGCTTCACAGTTTGCTCCACTGAAGCCAGCAGGGCACGTGCAAGAGTAGCTCCCGGGAGTGTTGGAGCAAACTCCTCCGTTTTGACAAACGTTCTGGCTGCATTCATTGATATCTACATTTGGGGGAGAACACCACACATTAGATACCAATTGCAAGCTAGTGCCAGAAGGGAATAAGTTTACATAAATCCACAGCTGACCATGGCTCCTCAGTTTGCATCTAAGATGATTATAACTTCCCCGTGATCGATTTGAAAACATTCGGTTGGTGCAGACGACCTTTAGATACTTTTAGGCAACCTCACCGATCAACCCCCAAACACAGATGACCTTGCTCACGACTAACTCCCGATCTTGGTCTTGAGGTTGCCCACTACTACTGCCTATTGATATTCCCCAATCTTGAGGTTGCCCACTACTACTGCCTCCCGATCTTGGTCTGGAGAAGGTTGGGAGGCCATGATCGGCTATGTGTGACAGGGGCTTAACTCCCAACCATGGTCTGGAGAAGGTCGGGAGGCCATGGTTAGCTATGTACATGTGTGACAGGGAATTGACTGCCGACCATGGTCTGGAGAAGGTCGGGAGGCCATGGTTAGCTATGTGTGACAAGGGCAGTTTATCAAGGGTGCTCTTGAGAAAACGGTGGTCTTCTTCATAGCTGAAATGCCTGACGAAAGCTACGTATCTTCTTTTGGGACTTGGTGTTAGAAGGTAGGAGTAGGTCCTATGTATGACGGGGACGATACACCCTGAGTAAAAGTTGCAAGGAAACATAATGATTCGACTCACCCTGTGCACAGTTATCGCCCGCCCAACCGTCTGCACAGTAACACCTGTACCAGTTCACAGCGTCCACACAGGTAGAACCGTGCTGACAGGGGTTGCTTGCACATTCATCGACACCTGGAAAAGATGATAAAAAATTACTTCTTCGGCCTCAAACTTTACCTTAACCCAAAGAAATGTCAATACGGAACTCATAAGGAATTGAATATACGCACAAGTGTGAACGGGGCTTTATATACGATTTAGTGCAAGGAACATTAAAAAGAAGTTGACAAGAATCTGGGGAATATTGAATAGAATAAGTTGTAGAATAATTCCATTGCAAATTCATGCCCGTACGCTCATTGCAAGTGGACAACAATTAATGACGAGCATTAACATAAAGTGAACAATTTAAGACATGTGATACAAGCGACGAAGATTAAACTACGTTGCCAGTCTACGATTACTTTCTATATCTAGATACTAATGCGGGGTTTAATTTCTTCTTTGAAAGCAGTGTAGAATAAAAAGTCCCACGTTTTCGATGATGAGTGGGTTGGATGATTTCTGAAGGAATAAAAAATTAGCCAGAAACCTTACCTGCAGCGCCACAGCCGTAGAGTTCCAACCTCAGACGGATTTCGTTGTTGTTCCACAGAGTGGGTTTGATCCGCACGTACCGAGCTTCCACCGGTTCGTTTAAAGACAGGAGGTTTCCGTTCTGACTGCCGTCGAACTCCTGACAAATGTCAATGAAAAAATATTTTTTTTTAAAAACTATTATGATAGAATTGTTTCTCAACACAGATTTCTTCCTATTTTCGGTATTATTTGCTTTGCTATGCTATTGAAATACAAACAGTGACAGCAAGTTATTTTCCAAGCAGAGGTTTGGATCCAAGGGCTAGCAGTGGCCGACAACCGTTCTTTACAGCTATCTAGTGAGGATGTTCCTGAAGTATTTGATGACAACGAGTTTCATTCTACTATGGTTTTCGGAAAATGGTTGTCTTGAACACATCAATCCGTGATGGATTACTCTGGTACTTAAAAGCATGACTATTTCTTGTCCTTCACTGAGCTGGTAGTAGATACTTATCAGTCGGTACGTCCACAAGTTTATTCAAGAATCATAAGCTAGAAACCCTCCTACCGTGTCTACGTTGCTGAAGTCTCCAAACGTGGTCCAGCTCGCCGCGTCATCGCTGTACTGCAGTTTGTACTTGGACACCCAGGTGTCGCCAGCACCCTGCGTGTTCACCCCCGTCACAGCTGTGCGCCTCTGCAGGTCCACCTGAAAGTAAAAGTAACATCGACCCATCGATGACAGTTAGACATCCAGGTGATAAGATACGCCCCAACTCAAGCCACAGGATGAAATTTTGTAACAGTCAGAAGTTTTATGTTATGGTCACATTTCCAATCCGGGGCCCGGCCGGGCAGTCTTTGGGAACGAAAAGCATGATATAAAGGACAACAAAAACACAAAACGTACCCAAAATTATCTAAGAGCATAGCCTGTGCATATTTATTGACATACACTTTGATTTTTCGTTTCCGCAAACAGCCCGGCCGGGCCCCGGTTAGGAAATGTGACCCTAGCATTAGACAGCATCCGCCATATTTCGTCCATATATATCCGGATCCAGTTAACCTCAACGAAGAGCTATACACCTCCACGTACTGTGACAGAGAAGACAGATGACATGTACAGTATTTACAGATTCATTGTACCGAGGAAATTCCCCTAGCTCTTTTCGACAAGTACAATTTTATTTTTTTGTTTATTTGCACATCAAGAAAATACAAAATATATACTTCAATAAACAATAAACAATAGCTAAAAAATGTGAATGAGGACAAAAAGCGTATATAGCTAATATAACGAACAATGGACCACGGTCTAAGGACTGTAACCATTTCCAGTAGCGTTCAGGTCGAGTGAGAGACAACAGCCATCTTGGTCCAGAGGCAGGGTCTCTAACAACAGGAAGATACACGGTACCATATCTTAAGCCCCCCTCTCACTGGACCCGCGGCACGCTGGCGGCGTCGCTGCGCCCGATCGAATTGGCAAAGCACTCAACGAATTTCATCGACAAAAAACGAATCTTTTCAAGCTTTGTGTGTTTTGTTGTATTTTTGGTCATGCCTGTACGTTTTGAACGAAATTTCCATCATAAAGTCAATGGTAACACAAATACAGTTTAGGACGCAGCGACGCCGCCAGCGTGCCGCGGGTCCAGTGAGAGGTGGGCTTTACCTGAATCCACGGATCCTGATCGCTGTCCCGCGGGGACCAGTAGCCGTTGGAGTTTAGGCGTCCGGCCGAAGCTGGGTTAGCCGGTTTGGACGTGGACGCAGAGACGGACCCGTCCGGGATGGAGCCATCCTCCATGCCGAGAGGACTTCCACATTGAGCTATATTTGAGTAGGAAAAATTGTCCGGATCATTATATGGTTGTACTATGTATTGAGTAATTGCAGAATAAATATTTGATTCATAAACGTGATAGCTCTTCTCAATGAAGCCTTTGTCACATTAATAACTTCTGAGTTGTACGTAGTTATTAATGAACTGTTAATGATGTTTTGTTCAACGCACACAGTGTTGTCTTCTAAATCCAAACGACGAATCTTTATGTGACATCTGGAATTCAAGGTGTGGAAGTCGTTATAAGGCAGCATGCAAAAGACTACTAGTATGTCGACGAGTGTTACTTAACACTATTAGACTCATTCTGCTAGGGATCCTGCCGTCACCAAAAGGCAATTTTGGCAGGAAAATGTACTTAGCACTAGTAATACGGTCAAAACATAGCTTACCGTTACTGCCGCTACAGGGCCCATTCTTCATGATGATGTGATCCAGCCCGATGTCACCATAACTACCAGATATCACCCCTTCAAACTCAAACTACATGTGGAAATAGAATGAAATCATAAGTTGGTAACATACGTCTCTTGTTTTATTCATATTTTTATATAAAAAGATGAATGAATTAATGAATTAATGAATAAGAAATGAATTTGAATGAGCGAGTGAGTGAGTTAGTGAGCATTATTGGCTTGCTCTTTAAGCACCCAGTCCTTGTGAGCTCGAAAGACACCAAAAGAAAAAACTTATGGCAATTATTCATATGGCAAGAGGAGAGAGGTGCACATTACCATAACCGCCAAATACTGAACAGAAAGAAGAAAAAAATGAATAAATATAACAGAATACCTGGTATTGGTACTTGCTGTCATAATCAATCTCAGCATAGTTCCACTGGTTCCCCTGGGCTCCCGACTGGGTCCACAGCTGGGGTCGCTGTCCTCTGGAAATCTTGTACACGTTCAAAGTGCCGACAGACGTCCCGTACATGTGGTAGTAGAACGTGAGGCACCTCTCCGCCGTGGGCTCCAGCAGCGGCGTCAGCAACTGGGCCTTGTCGCCTCGGCTCTGGGGTGATGATGTCTCGATGTACATGTAATAGCCTATTACGCAAAAAGGTGAAAGTTATTGTGCTGTCTATGTTTCTAAATAGACTTAACCTGGTATAACGAGGACGTCCACATAAGAGTGAATAAATACTATACCACTTTTTCACGAGCCGAACACGGGATACCAAACCCGGAAGTTCTGTTTCAGCACACACAAACACAGAGACTAGAACACATTTATCATCAATATCATCAACTATCGGCCTGTATCAGCCGGTACCAAACAAGAAGTACATATTTCACTCCACATTGCCCTATCAGGCATAATTTTTTTCTAAGTTTTCATATTCAATTTCAGTGTCTCCAAGTAAAGTGTCAGTAAAAGTCACATGCACTCGGCCACTTGGTTTCCATGGGATGAAACTATTTCCTGCTTGGCTTGGCGAATGTAATAAACAATTGCAAACCAAGAATTGAAAGAAGTGTATAAAATGTATTTGCTTTACCTGCAGTACCAGTTAGTCCCGCTGTGACGTCATCTGTGGGTCCGGTGAAGGATGTGGGGGTGGCTCCGGTGTCCTGTGTCCAGTCGAAGTCATCCCCCTGAGACTGGATGTACCCGCACAGGTCCCCGGCCACGTCGAAATTACAGTTCTGTTTCAGTAACGGTGTCTGCTGCGTCGTTTCTGAAATGAGCCATACAGGTAAGTTGGGATCCGGAGAAATAAGTCTGGTATAAAAATATGATTTGTCATTTGCAAAGTTGGACTCATCCAGCAGTTAAATTCTTTTGGCAAACACAGTATTGGTATTCTAGCATAGATGAACAGCATTCTGTTGTGATCTGTACTGAACCCAGTGGGTATGTGTACAATAAAGGTCTAGGTGGTTGGGAGTACGTCAGCGAAATTGCCTGCTAGTCTTTAAAAGTCGTCTGCTCCAGCCGACTATACATTTTAACAAATCAAAATCATGAAACTCATGATCTATATGTGTCTCCATGGCATGCTTTTACTGACAAGTAGTAACTTATATTTCTGTAACCTTACATAAGTTTTAATACGGAGAAGTTTCATGTCGGCATAGAATTTTATGCTTGAATGTAAGAAAAATATACTAGGCTACCACTGAACGAATACAAGCAACTTTACACTCTTATCAATAAAAGTTTTCAAATCAACAGAGTACACTTCACTTACTCGAGCCTCTGGTTTTCTCGGAATGGAACTGTTTTCCGGCGAGATTTGCCCTTAGATAACCCCATGTCGGCCATGTTTGACTAACAAAGCTGAAATATCGTATTCACCAAGCATGATGAATAACCGCATTGTTGTTGAGTAGACATGCACTAACAATGATGCTGCTATTAATTTTCATGATATATGAAGATATGACTGCCTTGACAAAAATGTACACACTACGCTATCTTTGACCGCTTGTGACCCTTGCAGTGTGACGAAGTGCAAACTGCATTGCATCATAGAAGACCCCCCAGAAACGCAAAATATTGGGGGAAATTGTGAAAAAAGCCCAAGTTAATTCCCTTTGCTGCTGTATGATGACTACCACGAAACTTCTATAACGACTTATCTCATTAGACAGCAAGATCTGATGTCAATGGCTTCATGAGATGACAATGTAATTCCACTGAAACAGTAACACAGGAACGTTCGGTCGAATGTTAAATCGATTTTCTCAGCCCGGTTACGTAATCAAACGTGGGTGCAGGGGGAACGCCGGGACAACAATCGTTGATTGATATTTCATTGTTCATGAGTCAGAAAAATGACGGAAGGAAAATGTGTGTAGACATACTTGTTTAGGCTACCAGATATATATGCATGAATGTTACAATGCGGACACAAAAAAACACCGGAAATATAGAAACACATTTTTGCTGAGCTGCTGATATAACTCTTGTCTTTCGGCTGATAAGGGCAAAGACAAAGTCGAACTCCTAAGTGGACATGTAAACAAATACAAGAACCAACACACAAGGCACAATGCTCACGTTGTCTGAACATGTGTGGTGCCACTGTGCAACACATTAGCACTTGCAGGACTTTCCTGGCTTCGGTTGGGGAGGTAAAAGGCGACGGAAGGAGAGAGATGGGCCCCGCCTTCCAATACTGTGCCCTAGACACAGTAGATTAAAAACCCACTGCACCACAAAATGGCTATGTGACCTTTAACTTTACTTAACCATCAGTAGAATTGTGTAATTAACGCACATTATATCCATATTAGTCTTAGTGTTCGCAAATAACCCTGAGTCCATGAAAGATAAAGAACACACAGACATTTCAAGGACAACGAGGTGTGGTGTCTGCCTCTTAAGATGGACCATACTGTAGATCAGGGACCGTCCACTACTAGGGCTAGAGGGGTGGTCTTGGTTGCTCTAATCGAACTTAAACCCAAATTTACCCAAAATGAATTATAAATCAAGATACACAGATAGCAAATACAAACTAAGTCATTGCAGAAATGAAAAGAAAAACTATTGCGACCAACTAACTAACCAACCAACCAACTAACTAACTTACTTACTTACTAACAAACTAACTAACTGACCAACCAAACCAACCAACCAACCAACTGATAAATAACTAAGCAACAAAGCAACAAAGCCACCAACTAAATGACCAACCGTCTGGCAAACCAATCAATCCAATCGACCGGCCAACTAACTAACCACCTAACACACCGGCAACCCAAAGGATTAGAATAGTTAACACGTTGAACGGTTGAACATAATTTTAAGTCAATGGTTTCTCCCTTAATTGCGAGAGGTCCGTGGTTATGTAAACCCTGGTTAATGAATGTCCTAATCATAACACAGAATCGTGCAGAGTCAGTGTTAGAAGGACGGCATTCAATCTGCACCAAGCAAACTAGGTAAAGACCTTCCCTTGATGCAACGTGTTTCGTGCATCTAACAAAATTTTAGGTTACTTTTCGTAAAGGTCGACGTCGATTTCGTCAAAACCACTGTATTTAGTACTCTTTTCTAGTATTCTACTTTTTTATTTTATTTTGCTTCTACGAATAGATTCTACGGCGGAGGCGAAATGTTAAAAACCGAGATTGATCCTTACATCTGCTTGGAGATTAGAATGAATGGATGACTGAATGGAAAACATTTATTGTACGTTTGTGCTCTTAACGATCCTACAAGATCTTAGAAAATGTCGCAAAACACGACTTAAACAGTCTGGACCCTACATCTGCATGTACATGTATAAAACGGTAGCATAAAAAAGAGGCAAACCTACAAACCATTTTCCTAATGATTAACAAGACGATGGTCGTTCCATGTCGCATCTGTGTACCTGGCAAACTAAGCACAGATAAGTATGTCTGTTTCCTGTCCTTACATCACCAAGGGCCCTGAACATTGCTGACACGCACTGATTTAGTTAACCTATCCGAGGCTCTTTGGTGACAAAGACAAAATCTCCAAACAGATGTAAAGATCGATATGATACCCGGCTCATTCTCGGTGTTTTGCGCTTGATTTTGATACATTTAAAACTCTTTTCTAGTATTGCATTTTTTGACAGCTCACCATCTCCGTTACAAATACAAGGATAGAAACGATAGAAAAGTACTAGATGTTTCATAAACAGGCCGTAAAACACCGAAAATGAGCAGACCTTTTATCTGCTTGGAAACACCTTTGTCTGTTTTGACATCCTAATAGCCACCGGGGATTGCACGTTGTTACAAAACAACTAGTGCTCTTATTACATGTGCACTAGTAACCCCCATATTTCAACTTCAAGTCAACTTTGTTTCAATTGCAACAACACAACACTCGTGAAGCGCTAGGCAGCGATTGCTGGAATCATGCACAATTACACCACGTTACAAACAGATCATAAGATGGGGTTTTACATTACAGAATATTTCACTCATAGCTGATTCAAACACCTTTGTTCTGACATCCTAATAACCATTGGGGATTGTAAGCAGTTACAAAAAACACACTTGTTCTTGAACTATTGATAACCCCCATATTTCAACTCTAACTTCATTTGGGTTGCAACAACACAATACATAAGGAGCACTAGGCAGCGATTGCGGATACTAAAGACCACACATTGCATATGATAAAACATTGTATACGATGGGTTTTTGTATTACTGCATATTTCACTGATAGCTGATTTGAATACCGAATCTTCATAGGGACCTGATAGACATCGACACCATTAGTTCTGATATGAGTACTTGTATGTAGACCTGATTCAATTAGGATTGCCACAATCCTAAACACGTGGGTCACAGGCGGTGATTGCTGGTATTGTGCACCACAAATTATATATTGTCTGAATTGTCTGATTTTGTTTCTACCCTGTCATATACTGTTTTGACTGTTATATACTGAGTTGATATACGTGTGTTTCCTTCAACAACTTTTGACTTGAATTTAATTTATGTTCATTTACCACCTGCTTTCTTGAATTGAATCATTGTACCAGGTGTGTCCCTTTTTGTGTTTCCACTTTATTATGCTCATATTATTTTGTTACTCAGTACTGCTATTATTATGATTTATTTCTGATTATCATTATTTACTACTGTACCTCCTACATTTCTCAAGTTTATGTATTCTTATGTATGGTGTCTTATAAGCCCGTATGGGCTGGGCGACTTTTGTCGCAGGACACGGAAATAAACATTCATTCATTCATTCATTCATTCATTCATTCATTCATTCATTCATATATCACAGATCATATCATATCACACATCACAAAAGCATGTACTGTAGAACCTTCCAAACAAAACGAAAAACAATTCAATGAATACAGCAGAATGCACCTCAAGGACTATATGATAGATGGCATATAAGAGTCTAATGACATTCGTCGCACGATACATTTGCGACGACAACTTCAGAGCATTCTTGGGACAGTAGTGGATGTATATGTATGTATGTATGGCACAAATCCAAGACAGACTTATGACAGTAAAGGTTGTATTTGGCGCTTGTCATCGGTTGAATCAGTCCCAAAGACTCCCTGAAAATCTAACGACAAGCAACCGTGCGATGAGGAATTACGATTTTGATGTCGCAGTATTTTCAAGCAGGCTGGCATAACCCACTGCAGACAAAGATATAAGACAACCTTTTTTGTAACAGGACAGCTGAACATTGCACTACACGTGCACGGCTATCCCAAGAATGCCCTTAGTTTTCCATCGTACGAAAATCACACGACGTATCTAAAAGGGCAGATAGGAAGAAGTTTCCTCACCTTGAAACAACAGAAGGGCAATAAAAATCCAGGTGCCGATTCTTGTGCCCACCATCTTTTTCGGCCAACCTTTGTTACGCCTGTGTGCGGTAGGCGGCACGGGGGCACACATGGCGCCCATGTAACATCCCATATCAGCAACCTTTAGAACTTACGTACATAAAGATCAAATATAAACACCAACTCTACTTCAAGTGTTTTAAAGATTTTCGTCGAAATATAAGAGCGTACTCAAAAGATGATACGTGTTTGATGCACAGAGATGCGTACGTAATGAATCTGGTTACGTTCTTGTCAAACATAAATCGTCTAAGAGATCTTTGTTTGGGACACGCACGTGAGATGCTGGTTGAGGGTCCAAAGTTACAGCGGAATGTCACAACATCAGCAGTTACGAAAATCCGTATCTAAAGTAATGAGCAAACGTTTTTGAACACCACAATGTCACATTATCAATAATCAACTTCAAGAAACGATTGCTAGAACTCTTTGAGTACGAAAACTAGGATTAAAAAGTTGTGTTACATAATGGTTAACACATGTTATTTGAGGTGAGTGTAATAAGTAACAACAGTGTTAGTTTATGAGTTGGGTGGAGTATATTGGTACACATTTACTTAAGAACACCGGCACAAAATCTTGTTGGATGTTTCCAGATCGGTGCGTAAAACCGCAGTGTTGTAAAGGTAGCGTTAAATAATATGATATAAAAAAAAACACCGACTTATTTTGATTGAAACCACACATTGTCATTGAAGAAAAAGTATTTTTTTCGTCTCCCACAGTCTCCAAAGAAGTCAAATCTAACTAATTAACTTTTGTAGGTAGCATTTGAATTAGAGTAGTAATATGTTGTATTGTTCTTAATTCACTGTATTGTTACTTGCAATACTGCCTTAGGTAGGGCATTAAACGTCTTATTTGAGTTGACCTGGCGAAAATAAACATGTTTATCACATTTGTGGCTTGTGCATTGGCAACGGGTATCATAAAAGATAAACATTTCAATCACTTTAGTTGATTGTCGATAAATTTTATCCCAAACCAGCGAACAACAATTTGAAATGCCCTGGCCCAAACAACTCCCCACTTTTCCCAACCAATCAAAACGAAGGATGTTCTGAACTTTGTGCCACACCCCGATGAAAGGTTATCTCGGGTCCTGTAAGTGGAGCACGTCACGTAGTGGTACAACTAACACCGTCCTTCACCTAATTAGTCTACAGCCAGGAGACAACGATGGTGCAATGATGGCTTTTTCTCTAGATCTGTGTCCCTAAAAACAAATTTCCACTTTTCGTAACCAATCAGAAGGAAGGATGTTCTGAACTTTGTGCCTGTCCGATGAAAGGTTATGTTGGGTCCTGTTAGTGGAACACGCGCGGACTGGTACAGCTGACATCGTCCTTCACCCATTCATTCTGTAAACAAGAGACAACGATGATGCGATAATATATGTCTCTTTTTCTGTGTCCGAAAAAAACGTATTTTCACTTTTCTCAACCAACCAGAACAGAGGATGAAGCGAACTCTGCACCATCTTGGTGAGAGGTTGTGGTAGGGGGGCTAACTAACGTCGTCCTTCACGCAATTATTCTACAGCCGAGAGACAACTGCATGTGTCTCGAAAATCAAATTTCCCTTTTTTCCAACCAAAGACCAAGGATGTTCTGAACTTAATTTGCATCACCCCGATGGAAGGCCATCTCCGGTCCTTCAAAAGGGAACACCTGCGGAGTGGTACAACTAACATCGTCCTTCACCTAAGTTCTACAACCAGGAGACAACGATGATGCGACGGTGGCTCTTTCCCGTGTCTCGAAAAGGAAATTTCCACTTTACTCAACCAATCAGAACGAAGGACGATCTCAGCTTTGTGCCAACCCGATCTCGAACCCACGATAACGACGCCATTCACCCATCTATTCTGCAAGCAAGATGCATCTTTTCCTGTATCTCGAACAATACATTTCCACTTTTGCCCACCAATGAGGACCATGGTCCGGAAGGATGATATGAACTTTGTGCCGCCCCGATGAAAGGTTATCTCGAATCCACTCCTTTGACCAAACAGTTCACGCAGTGATACAACTAATGGCGTCCTTCACCCATTTATTCTGCAAACAAGAGACAAAGAGGTTGTCTCTTTTTCTGTGTCTAGAATGAGTAAAGACATTCGTTTCCACCAAAATTGATCAGCATTCGCGGTTAACTCTGCTTTATGAGCATAATTTATTTGGCGGTGGATACGGAAAAGATTTTGGTGCACCCATGTGAGGTTAGAGGAAAAGGACAAAGACGGTTTAATAAAAGTTGGGAGGAACGAAATGTGGCTGAAAAGATCCCCATGTTTCTGCTATATTGTCAAATCATTGTTTCTGTGCCCCAGATTTGCCACTCCTTCTTCCAAGCTGATCCTACCCTTTTGATGTTTGTTCTGGCAAAAACAAATGATTGCGTGATGGCGCAATTGGTAAAACATGTAGCTTTGTTTGCCTTTAACGGTTCGGAAATGTCAGTTGTAGTATGAGTGGAAAATAAATTTTAATTGTCGCACATCAACGTATCAGCACGTGACTGACGCAGCACAAGGCCTGACTTTGTTTAATTTCCAAGCAGATGTAAGGATCCGTCTTTTAGGTATTTTACGCATGTTTTTTATGCAACACTACTCGTTTCTAGTATATTAACTACGGAGCAGGCAAACCGTTAAAATGCAATACAGAAAAGAGTGCTAAATGTTGCGAAAACAAGAGTAAAGCAGAAAAAATGAGCCGGATCATTATATCTGCTTGGAGATAAGAGCTTGTTCCCCTTTGGTCTATCGACAAGATAACGCCGCAGAATTTACAGTGTGTAAGCTTCTGTGTATTTTTTATGCAAACAGTTCTATCGTCCATTCCTTCTCAGTTGGAATAAATGAGGAATAGCAACAGTATAGCTACTGTAGTTGAGTGTCTAGAAGTGGCCTCTGCACGTAGCAAACTCGATAGAAGAAAGGTATTTGTGCCGAGATAAGAACTAAAAGATATATCCACCAGGTCTAAACTTGTCAGTTTTCCCATACCAAGTCGTAATTTTAAACTTAACTTTGCCTGAATTCCGTGAAGTTCGTACAAAAAATGTTTTAAAACAAAAACATCATACAAAGGAGCACGACGCCAGTAAATATGATGGAACTGTTTATTCCACAGTTCTGCATTGCACCGTTGGAGGATCAGGACGGATAGGGTGCAGTAAAACTACATATCTATTTTTTGTACATTCATGTTTCTGTCCAGCCCAGGAAAACAACTTAAAACCCTTGCATTGTAACAGAACATAAAACTTTAAGTACACAAATGATAAAAAATTGCGAGTAAAAAAGCTGGTGCAAATTGGTAGATACAGTGACTGGTATAAAAATATTTTTCTCACGATACGAAAACACTCATAACACAAAGATCCACCATTATACTTATATACTGTGTTGGAATCATACAGATCTGTATGCATGTCATTATACCCCAGTGTAGGCCTCAAACAACACTTAAAAATTTAACTGTAACAAATGAGAAGACTTTAGGAAATGACAAGATGTTTTCACACCTTGCCTATCTTAATCGCTACATAATAGATGTATTACATCGTCATATTCTATACCATAGCTAAGCTTTTTTTCATAACATTCAGGGTAAAAAAATAACACTTGAGAAGTTAAGAAACCTAGTAAGATCAAAATATTACTTAACAGAATTCACCAAACTCCCCATCTAAGCAACATCCTGTGTTGCAAGTTAGTAACCCCAGTTTTAACACTCTGTGGAAAATTTTCTTCACATTTCCTGCAACTTAAAGGGGGGGGGGCTTGGGCATCTCCGGTATATTTCTTTCAATCACCTGGTCACAATCCTTACTGTATACTTCACACTTTAGAAAATATCATAATTTTATAAGATTATTATGGATGTGCAGGGCTAGGAATGTAGATAGCTAATATGCAATTGACTAAAATGATAAAACATGTAAAACACACCAATATGTTACCTAAGATTTTAGCAAAATATAAAATGAACTGTGTTATCCATCACTTTTGATAACGAATATCCATAACACTGAATGTAGTAATCTTTGTAGGCTTTCACTAAAGCAGTTGCATTTAATTTACAATTATAAACAAAGAAAATGAATCAAACTTACAATTAATCAACATAAATTAAATTAAGAGGTAGTGAAGCTTTAAGTATATTAGAAAACGATATGGCTTAAATATATCTATCAATTGAAAGCACGCTTTAAGGCATTGACTTGACTTGACTTAACTGGCTGAATTGAAATACAGCTCACCCATTATCATGAACACATATCAATTATCATAGCGGTGCCACTTTGAGGGGTTATTCAAACCTGTAAAAAAACAGCTTCATGTACGTGTAATATTGGCATTAACAGTACCTGTTGTTTGTACAATTACAGTAGGAGGCAAAATGATATCTCCACAGCTATGGTACAGGGTAATAATGCAGAGGTGAATCTATTGCCATTAGTTCTGAGGAGAAAAAATTCTTTTTTTTTCTTTTCATTATCTTAAAACTGGCAAAAATGGTGTGCACATGTATAGCAAGGATCCCATATTCTCCTCTTGGGGCTAACTGGCATACCCGGCAAGAGACATTTACCAATGATAAAAACCAAAAAAAATACACACAAAAATAAGCAGCATCTTAAAGTATGCCTTTATAACCTGAATCTTTCGGCAAGGATAATTGTCAGGTAATGCTGATATCTGCAATAACACTGGTAAGGACTGATTTCAGCTTGGCAAGGAATAAAGCAGCCACAAATCAGCTGTAGGATAGCTAAGCACCAGGTCAACTTCTTGGGACAGAGCTGATCCACCATAAGAAGTGGTAAAACTGGACAACTCAGAACCAGACCCAAACTGGAAGTGCCAAAGAGGACGTCCCAGAAGAGGGGAGGACTAAGTCTTTGACACACTCAGTGGGCTGGGTAGCCTGGAAACCATACCATCATGAGCTTCCCAGTATCTCTAGGGTGCTGGGAGTGTTGCTCGCCAACTTAGTTCATTCCCAGCATGGGGAATTTTTACAGGGTTGGTTCCAATGAATTCGCTCAGTACTTAGAAAGGCCGGCTGGAAAGCTAAGCTGACAGAACAATGCTATTCTTTAGCAGGACTAGGACTGGTAAAAACACCCCTAAGCTGGCCCATTGATAATTTTTACCAGGCTAAGAGCTTTGAGTCACCAGAGCCAACTGGAGGTCCTGTGCTGAAAATAGTATATCTTGGAGAGAGATGTCTACAGCCGCTATATATCAGCACTTGATGCTTGCAGATGACTGATTAATTGAAGGGGCAGTTTTCAGTAAGCCCTGTACATAAAAGGTATACAATCCCATTAAGATCCAATGAGGATGGAGTTTTTATCAAAAGTTCCCAGATGATGGCGACATGTAGTCTTTGGACGGTGGAGTTTGGAAGTTTCTGGACTCGGCCATCTTCAGGGACTTCTCTATCCTGGAGTTGATCTCCTGGACAAAGTTGTCTGGATTCATGTATCTTTGGTGGTATCTGCAAAATAAGATTGTTATGTTATATTGCATTTCCCTTTTCACAGCAACCTCTGGCAACACACAGACTTTACAATAATTACAGTACCACAACTGGCATGATTCTGAGTTCATGGGCCAAGTGTGGGACTAATTACATGAGCGGGTCAGAAAAACTACTTGAACGTGTCAACATTTCCCTGACATCACAGTGTTTGACATCCTAACGTGCATCAATTTTTGGCCGTTTCAAAAAAAAAAAACGTTTTCGGCCATGCTATAATTCGTACAAAGCAGCAGCAAAATAAGAAAATATAATTATGCTGTAAATTGCAAGAAAACACTAGTCAGATGCTAATGACGTAGAATGTCAATTCCAATGTCAAAGAAGAACAAAAAAGAAGAATATATTATTCAGTAAACCATGCTCTACATGTGTGTTAAGTTTTGTTCATCCTTACGTAGATTTCAGAATGAAGGCAAATTTTTTTTGCCAAACATCTTTTATTTGCACTCACACCAGTTTTGAGGTACCCACAGGATGTCATTAGAGCTGTGTACCGGTGCACTGTACCGATACAGTACCGGGTACAATCAATTAGGTACAGGTCCAAAATACCTGACCCTGCTGTATCGGGTACTGGACCTGACTCAGGGGATGGCCACTTTGACAGATAGAATTACTATGAAATTACTGTGGCAGTGCACTAAAGCCACTCTAAAGCACAGTTAACACATCTGCATGGCTGGAGTTAAATTTTCACCTGTGTTTTCATAAAAATAATACCTAGCACAATCAAATATTATGTTTTTACCAATTCAAACATGCTTTTGTCCTTATTGAAAATCTAGCATTTTCCGAACATGTAGTTTAGGTACAGGTTCAGGTTCGGACCTGTACCTTAACCGGTGTACCTGTACCTGTACCTGTACCTAAAATTTGTTTAGGTACACAGCTCTAGATGTCATCCACATAATCAAATCAACATGGCCTAATGTAGCCCAAACCCACCTGTCGCTGTTCCTCTGCATGATGAGGATCCTGTTTCTCAGTCTGTGCACCTCGTCCTCCAGCTCCCTGACGCGGACGTGCTGACCTGTACTGAGGGCTGTCAGTCTGCCGATCTCACGGTAAAGCTCGTTTATCTGTCAATCAAAGGCAGTGAGGTTACAAACATGCCAACATGCTGCCCCTTGCTGAGGGCCGTCAGCCTGCCGATCTCACGGTATAGCTCGTTTATCTGGGAACGAATCCAGTAAGGTTATCATAAGGTTTTACAGACATTAGCTACTACTAGTAACTTCATTATAAGACATGCTGCCCCGTGCTGAGCACTGTCAGTCTGTCGACCTCAAGGTATAGCTCATTTCATCCTCTGTGAGGTACCTTGGTATCCAGAGCAATCAAACCGAGCGTGGACCTACACCGGCCCGTGCCCGGAGCTTCCTCGGGACCTACCCTCCCGCAGGCCCGACAACGTACCCCGCCCCACTTCCCGCTAGCCAAACAAGATCCGCTCTCTTTGTTCCGGCTGCGGAGTTTGGGTGGCTAGCGGATAGTGGGGCGGGGTAGATCTTCGGGGGAGCGGAAGGGTAGGCCCGGGTAAATCGGAGCGCGGGCCGGTACATATGCTCTGGATTCCAGGGTATCTGTGAGGTGACACAAATGTCTCCACAGGTCCCGAGCATGACAGAGCGGAGTTCATCTTGTAGACGCGCATCTTCTTCGATCACTTTCTGTCAATTTGATTTTTGAATCTTCGACGCATGTTCCAGTTATTCTATGGAGGCCAGTGGGGTACAGGTAAAAGCCAGAGAAACACTGTAACATACAGACTGGTCTGGAATAGCTGTACCGAACAAAATCACAGCCCAGGTATGACACAAACAATCACAACAAACCCACCCGTCTTCTGAGAAGCAAAGTTGAACTGTAATTTCAAACACAAAACTTGGACTTACCCAAATTGTAACAGACTTTATCAAGGAATGAGTTGGTTTAACTTTGCTTCAGAATGACTTCCCCCACAAAGATGAACTTTCCATCCATCCCTGACTTGCATGCAATATGAATTGTTGGAGTCACATAATACAGTTGATCTATTGTCAGAATGAAGTGGGATTATTTACCAAGTTTTTGTCGGGAGAGTTCTTCCCAGGTGACTTCCTGAGTGTGGTCTGCATGTCCAGCTGCCTCTGTTTGATCTCCATCAACATCTGCCTCATCTCAACACTGGCAGGGAAAGAAATCTTGTTAATGTTGATAAAGGTTAGACACCCGGGTACAACTTTACATAATACAAATAAATCAAGCAATTGGATTAGGTTCTCTAAAGAGTGAAATGTTTCAGATACGTAGCACACTCTCTCACAGTCACTGATGAAAGACAGTGGATACTATCTGAAACATCTGACTGTTTAGAAAATTTATTGAATTGCTTGATAAATCCACCCTTACATCATTCCACGAACGAGGTCTTTACAACAAATTGAGATCGTTTCAGGACTTTTCCAGGTTCATGTCACAGTAAATGACAGACAAGGGAAATTTCCAATTTAAACAATATTTTTCTAAAACAGGTTTAGTGGTTTTATTTATTAGTAAAAATGTATTTCATTTGTTTGAATCTCTAGCTTCCATTACATACAACAGAACTGATGCAATTGACGGACATGACACTAATTCTGCAATAATTTGTTTTCCAAATTTACCAATTATCTGTTAAAACTACTGATTGGGTACCACAAGGATAACAGTACAATTGGCCAACATGTCCCCACCTTGTAGTTCCGTCCAGCGCTCTCCTGTGCTCATCTATCTCCTCCTCCTCCTTCTTAGCCAGCATGGTCCTGAGGCGGGAGATTTCTCCCTCCAGCTCCTGATTCCTAATCAATGAAAGAAAATACTGTTTGGAACACAGATGCCTCAAAATCTACAAAGTTCCAAAACAAGTTCAAACTCTCCTTCTCTTCAAATACAAGAAGTAGCATCTTTGAATTGAACAGTCATACAAAAAATGTGTACAATACCTGTAGTGAATAGCAGTTTGGGTATAAAGAAGTGTGACAACTTTTACTTCATTTTGATAGATTTTGGAGATTGTAACCCTGAACTCAAACACACTCAATTTTTGTACCTTTCTTGTGCTTCCTACTTTATATTTTGGAGCATCAAAGAGTTCCGGCCCCGAAGCTTTGGGGTTATTAACCATGTAAATCCCCATACTTTGTTTAAGGCAAAATACTGTGTTTTGATACCTTGGGCATGTACATGATACGTTATCCATACTCACTTTGCCATGAACAGGTCCTGCAGACCGTTGTTGGAGCTCTCCTGGGCTTCCCTCAGCCGAGAGTTCAGCAGGTCCAGTTTACTCTCCATGGAGGCCACCTCCTCCTTCAACCGGTTGTTATCCACTGTCTTCTCTGCTAGCTGCTCCCTGCAAGTTAATTAAAGGAATCTTATCTTTAGATTCATTCCAAAACTTAAAGGATACACATAACATTGTTTAGGAATAAATCATCATCGCCATCACCACACCTGGACGCTGATGATATAAAATGCAAAGTTTGCAAAAAAGCTAGAAATTCTATCATTTTACTGTGGTCTATGCCAATACATTATACTACATTTTAGGTCATTTAGTCACTGATATCAATACAGAGGGGCCAAAAATATACATTTTGGGACAGAAAATAGCCATTATAGATGGAAAAATAAATCATTCGTAAGCAGTGTGTGCCTAAAGATATGAAAGTCCTGTGCACGTATGTTTAAGGCACCCCGATATCTCACTTTGCTATCAATTGTGATAAGTATGATAAAACCTCACCTGACCATCTCCAGTTCCACAGACAGGGAGTGGGCGTCCTTCTGTAACTTGTCTCTCTCCTTTTCTAGACTTTCACTGGGGGATGAAAGAACCATGATTACAGGTCTAGTCAGTAATGTCCTGTTTAATTATTTTGTGTAACTAGTCTTGATTGCCATGATTGCTTTTCATTCCACTAAATCACTGAATAAAGTATAGTACATGCACTACAACCTAGAACCGGTTCATTATCTTTACGTTATTTACGCCTGTTTTGCAAAATTTAGTAAACTTTTCTACAATGGTACTGTATTCTTTTTACGGTACGGTTTAAAGATTCAAAATCACAGTTTAGAAAATAGTGCTAAGTGTTGCAAAAACAGTACTGGTGTGAAACACAGAGGATGAGCCGGATTCTTACATTTGCTTGGAGCTTAAAAAACTATGAATATGATAATTCCCTTAATTCTATGAAAAGCAAGGAAAAGAAAACGTACACTTGATACTGGAGGGTGATGGAGGACTTCTCTGTTTTCTGTAGCCTCTGCATCTGTTTCTTTTGGTCAGAAATCTGCAGTCTTGCAACCTTCAGTTCCTCCTGAACAGATATAAATGTATAATGTCAACATGATGTACGTACATATTGACCAACTATGTGCTATAAGTGTCTGATACCAACTCAGAAAAAAAAACAAGAAATAGTCATGTCTTCAAGGATTATCAACCAGGGATTGAGGTGTACAAAAAGTTGTTTTTCCCCTAGAACTTTCATACATGTAGAATGGAACTCTTTGCCACCAACTACAGTTACTGTAACAGTTACATTCACACTAGATAGCTTTTAAGCAGTCAGATGTGCTAAGGGTAGATGTGATAGGTAGTTCGGTGTAATATAACCAGCTGCTGCTGCATGCCTCCGAGACTGTTGTGTTACGGTAACACCTGTGTACCCGGTAACCAGCAATACAGGCACAGATAGTGTTTAAAGCCTGACCTCTAGGTTGCTGCAGTAAAGCCCCTTCTCAGTCTTCTGTTCTCGAACCTCATGCTGAAGCTCCTCGTTCCTTTGTTCAGATAACCTTCGGGCAGAAACCTGCAAGCGTAAACAGAACAGAACATTAGTTGATATACAAGAAGGATTCAGAACATTTTGATTTACCATGAAATGGACTTATAGATGAAGAAAAACCAACAGCCTCTTAACCTGGCATACTAGTCTGTGATCTGTCCTTCTTGCTGCGTTAGCGCTGGCCAGCTACCAACCAATCCGATACTCCCACCCTTTTGTCTCTTGACCATAGGCAGCAATGTGATTGGCTGTTGGCTGCTGGCCAGAGATACATGTAATGCAATGGAGCGAGAATTTAAGTTGTATGCTATCGTCAGTGTATTACATAATGTATACAACTGGGGCTTATATATAAGCATATCAAGACTGTTGTCTGACTTTACCTCCTCCTGCAGCTGAGACTTGAGCGCAGTGTTGATCTGTTCCTGTGCCTTCAGGTCTTGTCTCAGCTTCTCCCGGGCCTGGTTGGCCTTTTCCAGACCGTCTTCTATGGCCTTGATGCTGGACTGGGTCTGGGGGGAGGACACTCAGGTTAGAGAAAATAGATTGTATGTAGATAAACCTATATATATAAACCTATAGTCATCACTCAAGGGACTTGACGAAAATGGTCACAGTAGAAAAGTGGCCACTATAGACAGGATTCTTGTCACTTCAGGTACTTGTTACAATGAGTAGTTTGAAAAATCTTTAAAGGAAGGTTGCCTGGTCAAAACCTAGGTTGCCCATTAGCATTTTACTCTGGTTGCCCCAGTTACAAGGCCCTACTTTTGGGACACAGGCCAGTCTATCTAAATGAACAGGTAGTATGTATGTGTAACTGTAATATTACCGATCCAGATCTACATATCAAAAGAAGTGGAAAGGTGGCCACATGGGTGATATGACATCAACGCATACAAATCAAAGAAAAAATTATATCTTCAAATGCACAATAACACAACACGTAAGAAGACAACCAACCTTTTCCTCTGTGCTCCTGGTGAAATGGTCCAGATGAAGCTCTTTCTCTCGGATTGTTGCCTCAAGTACATTTATCTTATTCCTGCAACACGTACAATATCATAAAATTTAGATCAGTAACACACACGTTACACATACTTTTGACATTCTGTATGTATATAGACAGTCAACCAATTTTGAGTCATATCTACAGTCAAATCTGAGATTGGTTGTTCCAACGGTCAAGAGGCAACGTGATTGGCTGGTTTCTCTCCCTCCCACACAAGGAGGGGGAGTATATGATTGGCTGACAGCTGGCTACTGAAAATGCAGCAAGAAACACGGAATGGCAGGATCATTGCTTGACACATATACAAGTGGCAATTCTAGTTTGAGAGGATGATATTGATAATATGCTGTATACATGTAGTATGGATTCTTTAGTTTGTTTCTTGTTCTTAGTTGCATTGTTTACTCCATCTTATGTCAGTTGGAAGACTTCTTCACTATAAGTATAACATCTACTAAATAAACATAAATCCACCATCTTTTGTCAATTTGTCAAGTACATTGTACTACAATGGCAGGCCTGACACAAAAGGATAATCAAGACTTACTTGGCATTCTGAAGATCTTCTTGTAGGTTCTTCTTGTCTCTCTCCAGCTGCTGTTTGGTTCTCATGAGCTCTGCTTGGATGTTCTCCACAGTAGAACTGCTGTGCTGCTGCAACATGGCTTCTCTCTCCTGGGACTCAGCCAGCGACCTGCCTGTATCTCGCACCTCTGTAACAGATTGGAAGTTGATTGGCAACGTTGCCTTCTAGTCTTTATAAGTTGCGATCGGAGGCTCCTGCCAACTAGGAATTTTGACAAATCAAACTTGGGGAAGTCACATTCTGCTTAGATGCGAACAGAGGAGCAAACTGGAGCTAGAATAGGATGGATTGAAAGCTACTACCAACCCAGCAGCAACCTTGGTTGGGGAGTGGTTGGGAGCAAAGTCATGGGAAGGTTCTGAATGTGTGACACAGGGCTTAAGTTAAAGGCAACCTAAGCAATATTAGGGCTCTGAAAGTTATATATTCAAAATCAATTTTTTTCTGATTTCTATCCATAGTAAGTTTAGATAACACTTTCCCATCGCATATCGACCATCATGGAGCAAAAATGCGATGTCGTTTTTGGTGGGAACTCATTGAAAATCTGAGCACTAAGTCTTGGAGGCCAGCCATCATTTCAAATCTTCCGAACGTGCACGATTCTGACCGATAAGTCCCGAACGCTTCCGAAGAAATAATCACTTGGTCATGGCTCAATGTGAGTGGGCATTGTGACGTAACACGGCCGGAAGTTACCGAAAATTGTTGACAGAAAACGGTTACAGCTGGATTCTGGGCTGATTTTTGGGGGGACCCAATAAATAAAATACTCCTTTTGTGGCTTGCTTCTGTGCTATTTTTAAACGCCCAAAGTATGAAATAATGATGCAGATATAGGAAAGTAAATATAAATTTCAACCTCACCAAACAGAATTCTTTTCCCCAGAATATTTCAAGTTTTACCCCCTGAAATCGCTTATAGGGCACCTTTAAAATCCTGGGTTTACACAGCTTAGCTGAATGTCTATGCTAGCCATTCGTAGCTAATGAAAAGCTTCAACTGAATACGTACCATTCTGCAATGACTTCTTTTCCTCCTTCAGTCTGTCTGCCTCTTTCTGTCCTTCCCTCAACTCCTTCTGCAGCCTTCTCTTTTCATCTGTCAGTTCATTCAGCTGACCCTCCAGCTTGTTGCACTTGTCCTGAAATGAAATCAACATTAAGTTTCTTCAGTGTACAGATTAATAATGTTACAGTTGTTGTTGTAGGCCCGGTACAACCTGAAAAGCAGGTCATTATAGACTTGAGCTGTGTGTACTGGTAAAATTCAGTAAAGTTAAATTTTACAAAGCTATAATGTAAGAGTTGGGATTAGAAAAGTTCATTGGACCGATTGCCACAGAATCTTTTTAATCTGATTAAGTAAAACAACTGAAAGGGCATTAAATCAAGTGAATCCTCCTGACCCCAGGTTAGCAATGTTGGGGCTAATCTAATGATCATTTTTCCATACGAATATCACATTTGATGCAAGTAAAAACCTTGGTCAAAAGTACTGGTTCGCATTACAATTACAAGTCCCTCAATACCCTTATCTTAGTGGTAACAAAGCAGCAGGCACATAGCTTTGTTGATTTTTTTTTACAAAATTCTGGGGCCTAACATGTTCTGTCTTATCAAGTCACTAACTTTGTTTACATTACCCAACTCTATCAGCACTTCATATTATATCCTTTAACTGTCCTAACTATCATTGAAAAGGATCAAATGACAAGACTATATTGTTGTCATTTGAACTTTGGAGGCCAGCCGGTAGTTAGTTGCTACAAGTTACTTTCCAGTCACCGACTTGAGTCAGAAATACTTGTTTTGGGTATTCTAAACCATCGCGATTCAGATAAAAAAAATAACCTGGAGGAGATAGAATTTTCTTTAAATGCAAGAATGCAATTTACCGATTTTAAGGGACCAATCTAACCTGTTGATGACATTCTACTTTATTTGCTAATGGTATTTTGAGCTCTGCTTGCCTCTATTGAACAATATGTTACCGTGAACATTGAGATTGTACTTCTTTGTTTCCATTCACAAAGCTGTATTTACCTGCATGTATTATATGGCAATGCCGCAGCACGACTAACAGCCATAGGAGCCTTATTAAGTTACAAGCCTTTGAACTTTTTGAATAGTTTCAGGTTTCCAGTATTTGGCGCAAAGTCAACAACTCTGCACGTCATTGCGCAAACTCAGCCACTGTACATGTAGTTCTTACAGTTCGAGCGTGACGGAAGGTTTTGCTTCAAAGTTTCAAGCAATCTTATGAGGTATCTGGTGAACGTTTTCCACAAAAATGGCTGATGGAACATCAAGACAACCAGGAACAGGTGATCAGGGCCAACAGCTGCCACCTGACGCTGAGATGGAGCAACAAGAACTGCAGCCTGGACAGGAGAGGGAGGGGGGCATTCAGCCTTTTCAACATGGCGACTATCCCCATGGACAGACAGGACAACTAGCACCAATGATTCCAGGACAAGGTTATCCAGTCCCACGGCAGCCTGATCCCATACATGGACCAACGGGCCAACCAGGGCCCATGGTTCCAGGACAACGCTACCAAATCCCACAGCAAGCTGCTCCCATGCATGGACAGACAGGCCAACTAGTGCCTGTGGATCCAGGACAATGCTACCCAGTCCCACAGCAGACCCAACAGTTCCCTCAGCAGGCTGCAGCCATGATGTACCACCCCGGTCAGCAGGGCTACGGCCCTCCCACGGCCACACATCCGTACCAGGGCTTCCCTGTGGCTCCCCAGCACTATAACGTTCCACCTCCTGGTCCGGCACCAGCCCTGCAAATTGCTTTTGGCAGAGCGACAGTCAGGATCCAGGGCCAGGCCCTTGCAGCTGGAGGCCTTGTGGCAGGAGCATCTGCTGCAGCTGCTTTTGCAGCCAGCAAGGTTTGCATGTTTGTTTCTTTGTTTTGCATAACCAGTAAACTGCCTTTAGGCAATGACACAACTTTACAGTTATGTAGTAGGTACAAGCTGCATAAGACCAGACTGTGTTAACTGAACAAGGTTTGATCCACTCACACCAAGATGGACCCCTACTCATTTCAGTGTGGTAGAGATCTTTAACATGCTAGAGGCATATGGCTCTCCTCAAACACGGGACATCACATTTGAGAGGAGTAGTAACCAAAGCTTAGACTAAGGTACTCATTTCCAGAAGTTTCAGTGATGAAGTCGGTGCCATTCCCAAGGACACCACATTAGGGCCTCATAGTCATTATAAGGGATTCAAACCCAGAGCTAGGACCTTTACTTAGAGTCAAAGGGGTAGGTCAACAACCCTAACCACAAGACTACCTTGCCACTTTTAAGGTTGCAGAGTCAGCTGCTGGTGTGGTGGGAGCAGGGCTGGCTGCAGGTGTGGCTACAGGAGTTACGACCCTGGCAGCTTTCTACATGACCAACAGGCAACAAACGGACGAGGCCATTCGCAGGGCGGTGGAGAGAGAGCGACACATCCAAGTGGAGAACATAGAGGAGGGGTCGCTTCTCGCGCATGTCAAGTTTCTAACACTGGTAAGGCACACCAAATATGAATTCAAAGTATTATCACTTACTGGTAGCAACTTGCGATTATACAAATCATGAACAAGTAATCAGAGATGGCCAACATTAACCCCAACACTCTGATAATGATTTTTCTAGACTAAGTGTAAGTAAGAAAAAAACATAGTCTCCCAAAAAAACAGCCAGACAGGCCAAAAATAATAGTTCACTTCAATACACTTAACCACTGGGCACACTAGGGCACAATCTGCACTCTTAAAGCATAATGCCCAATTGAGAGGTTTGCCCAGTAATGTGTAAATGTACAGTTTCTGTTCACTGTTTCCCCCAGGCTGGCTACTGGGTGATGCGCTCCTTAAACGAGAGGATCCATCGGGGGAGCAACCGCACCTGTCTGCAGCTGCTGCTGGAGGATGAGCTGCAGAGGATCGGCTGGACCGGACCCATCCAAGTGGGGATGGAGGGGTGGTGGTTTGCTGATGAGCCGGGACAGGAGGAGGAGGCAGCAGGGATGGAGGAGGAGAAGGAGAGATGGTTGTGGGCAAGGATGATGGAGAAACAGGTATGATCAGAGGCTTTAATAAAGTTGCATATTATTTTACTACTTATGAAGTACTGTTAAAGGCATCCAGAGCATTTTATGTGGCTTGAAAATTGGAAATATTCTAGTTGCTGTAATCTTTATGAAATTGTCATTTAATGCCACTGTTTACCACATTTGCGTGATGATTACATGTCACAAGCGCTCAAAAGCCACGCGAAAATAAGCTACACAATGACCCCTTTAGTTTCACGCGCCTAGTGTAATTAGATTGAAACAGAACTCAAAACGGTTTTTTTCGTCGGTAATGGACCGTTCCCGTCGAACACCATATAGAACCCCCTGTTCTATTTGGAACACCTCCGTCAAAAACAGCGCTAGTGGGACAGAAATGACAAGCAGAAATGACAATGCATATCTGGGACAGATATCTCACTGCATTGGCTACATGAATACCCAAGAAAAAAACGAAATGAAAAAGAAAATATCTCGGGCACTCAAGGGGACGGAGCTTACGTAACACATTGCCAACTACTACCAAGTCCGTCTCTCATGTACTTGTGCGTTATTCCTGTGTTCGACTGGAACGGTCAGTTCTCTGCAAGTTCCGGCGACGGGACGTCACGTTCCAAGAAGTCGGAAAATTTGAGAACAAAAACGGCGGCGCTGACAGCGCTTGGATTTTTGTTGAGTGCTCAACACACAGCGACATCGCATCTTTGCTCCTTGAATATCGATATGTAATGGTATAGTGTTATTGAAACTTACTATGTGTAGAAATGGCTAAAAACTGGAGTTTTTTAATTTGAGTTTGAAGCCACATAAAGTGCTCTGGGTGCCTTTAAAGGTGAAACATGTAAAGGGATTTAATTTTGCAGCAGGGAGAAAATGAAAAGTGTTCTTGGTTGAAACAAGGGGGTAGACGGGCGGAAGATAGAAGCATTTTTGCGGTGGTTTTAAGTTTGCATGAACATAAAATCATGGCAAACTTTTATACAGTAATTGTCATGTATTTGAATTTGCTACCTGATTAATGAGTTGCAAATCAATAAATCTTAATATTAAAGCTATTAGAGTCAATTCCAAAATAAATTGTTAGAATAAAAGGCAACAAACACCCCTGTGGTAATGTGAAATCTCCAAATCGACAAAACTGCATGATTTGTACAATTCATAACACTCTATTTACAGTCAACATCCCCCAGCATGACAACAGAAGGAGACTCAGGCCTGTCTGAAGACGTGTCGTCTGTAGCAGCCATGTCCATCTCCTCAGCTGGAGAGGTGGAAGAGGGACCGCTCAAGGCGTACCGAGCCAGGCTACAGAAACACAAGGACTCACCAACAGCACAACGTGAGATCAAGGCCTACAGGTCCTGGGAAGAAGGAGCAAAAATCCTGACCACCAGTGGGTACAAAGACCTGGGGGGAGTGAAGGCCTTGGTCATGGGCTTCATGCAGCATGACACAGTATCATCAAGTTTCACAAGTGAAGTACTGTATGACCAGTCATGGTTGAACCTGAGTAAAGACCAACTGAAACAGCTAGTGACCTCCCAGCTACAAGACGACCCCACGGACAGCACCTGTCTGCTGCTGACAGCCCTACAGTTGCCAGAAGGAGACAGCCGGGTGCAGACCCTGCAGCAGGTGGTTGATGCCATCCTACAGCACGGACCAGAAGACTGGCTGTACCAACACCTGCACCACATCTACTGCTACCTGGGGTTGGACATATGGGTGGCAAGCCCTCGGCTAAAGCCAACGATACCAAAACTTTTCAAGTGGGGTGATCTGTCTGCTCTAGCCAAAGCCCTGTCCTCCATGGCCAGTTCCCTTATGTACAAACAGGACCATTTGGAGACTGTGTACCTCACAGCCATACTGTCTAAGGAAGTGTCTGAGACAGAAGCCATCAGACAGTGGGAGCACTTCCTCAGCCTGGCACCAGAGTGTGATGACTATGTGCCATTTGCTCACTACTGCCTGGCCACCCTGTACAGACATCAGAAGGACAGGCAGAAGGTGATCCACCACTTCACCAGGGGGCAGCAGACGGAGGCCAACAGGCTACCTGGGTTTGTTAAGGTCCCCAGATCCATCAAAGATCGTGCTAGAAAGGCACATGAACATTATCTATCTTTAAGTTAATTGATAGAGGAAGTGGCGTCGGTGTGGCACAATGGTTAGAGCGTTAGCCTCAGAATCACTGGAATCAATACTCAGCATGCTCCAATGTTGTGCCACTTTACAAGACCTTTGCTGAGGGGAAATAACATATTATCGTTAAGTGATTTATTGTACGTGGAACATTAACAGAATGATAAAGATTATTTCTTCAATCTATTAGCCACAATTTGTTGAGAAAATATGTTGTTAACACTCGTCTATGAGATATTAGTATAAAGTTCATTTGTGTTCGTAGTCAACATAGCACAACTTTGTTCCCTGACACAAAAATATTGTGCACTGAATTTTTGACTGTACATGTGTTCCTCAGAAGTCAATGTGGTGACAGAGTCAGTAGCTTATTTTTGGCTTGAAATCTACTGTAACATTTTTTATCAATCACATAAAATCACGAAGAGATCAAGATGACACTGGACATGTTTCCAGATGAAAAATGAAGAAGTCCCTTAGAGCCTGTAAACTTATCAGGTGAGATATTTTCCCTCTGTGTGATGCCGGCTTAAGATATGTTTGACAGGTCGTCCAGTGTGATATAACCAGCAGCTGCTGCACCATGAGCCTGTGAAGCTGGCCATGGTCTGTTAGGCCAAGGGGTGGTTATACCGGCTAATATATAGATACAGATACAGACAGACCTTTTAGAATCTTTTCTATTCTTACCTTCAGGCTTGTTGCTGTACGATATTAGCATGAAAATTCATCGGTGTTGGTACTCAATATGCCAACATACCCACTGGGGGTGGCCGCTGCAGGTCATGTCTGACAGATCTTTAAGATTTTTGTCTGTCCTTACCTTCAGATTGAACGTGATCGAACATGATTTGGGATCGAAAAAGTCTGGGACTTTTGAGGCCTAATTTGACCACCGCGATGTATGCTTGACAGATCTTAGTTATAATCCTAACCTTGAGGCTTGTTGCTGACTGCCTCTCGTTCTCCTCCATCTGCTCGATGCGACCCTTTGTGGCCTGCAGCTGGTTTTCCAACAGCAGCTGCTGTTTCTCCTTGTTGTGTAGCTGAACAAATAAAACAGCAAGGAAAATTGATGATCACAGTCTCTCCTTATAGCTATTATATGAAATAGGTTTTAGTTGTGATTGTTTGTCTCTGACATGATTCCGTACAATATGTGATGTCTTTTAGTTTTTAGGCTTGATTTCTGGGCAGAAGAAATAAACATCCGAAAATAATTTCATCAGGTTCGTAGAACATAGGATATTGGACATTCTTTGTACACAACCAGGAAATCTCACCTGCTGACGTTTGAAATAAACATGCTTGAAGACCCTAGCTTGAATGTTTGTGGTTTACATATAATGTTTAACAGTACTGTATTAGACAACAAAAGAAGGAAGTATACGGTCAAACCTGTCTAAGGCAAGCACTAAAGGGACTGAACAAAAGCCGGTTCTACATGTATATGTGCAACTCCAAACCTTGGGGGATAAGGCATCACCTTCTTGTACACGATGCTTAATGTTAATGTGTCTAAGGGTAACTTCAAGGAAAGAAAAGGCAGTCACCTTGCGCAAGTTTGACTCTATACTTAAGGTGCATTGGCACGTCAATTGTGAGAAAGTGTAATCACTCCACAATAGATGTACCACAAGGTACACATAGTTCGTCATAACTTAGTTAGAGGTTAGGCATACTGTGATTAGAAAAAGGTGAATGGTACAGGGCTATGGGAAGTGTGATGAAAAGGGTGCATGGGGTCACGTTACTGGCACTTAGTGAGGGAACAAAATGCACTAGTGTCAGCAACATGCAGAGTGAGAAGGAAAACTGTGGATCATTTCAAGTGAAGGACAAAGAGATAGAATAACAATTTGGAAAGTACACTAAACATGGCTTAGACTAACTCATCAGATACTGCAAATACTACCAAATAAATGTGAGATCACAATTATCTAGCTACAATTCAAAAATAAACATGAATCTAGCAAGCTTTTGTCATAGTACGCTGTGAGAGCAAATACTCATTATCTGCGATAAAACAAAGGCAGGTGATGCTATTGCAAGTGTGTCGACATGTCGTGCCTACACCCATCTCACCTTTCTCATTGTCCATGGAACCTGACACAACAATGTCAGCAAAGTATGGGGCAGATGGGGACAGGGTTAGGTAATACTATGTAGTCTTACCAATGGTAATGGACCCAAATTGTTTCATGTAAAATGACTGAGCAAGATCATACAATGTACTTGTAATGCTTTTGAACAGGACAAAATCCTTAATATGTAGAAATAAAGATATGGGCGAATATAATGTACTAGTTGAGGTCATGTGTGATCGTCACATCAAAATCTACAAAGTTTTTTTCCTAGTCATTGTTGTTTTTATTTCAATCGTTTGATTCTATTGCAGTAATACCCTTGATAAAGACTCTTTTAATAGTAAAAATATTAGGATTCAACTTTTATTCACTGGTACTCATTTTAACATGTTACAAACTTCAGCTTTTACAGTGATCGTTATATTTTGATCTTTATTGATTATTGACTTCATCATAAAAGACTGCCCTAACAGGCAATGTAGGTTACAGTTTATAACTTCTGATCATTGCATTCAAACAGACAAAAAAACACACAAACCAACAAACAAACAAACCTCATCCTCAAGTCTAGAGATGGTTCTGTCTTTTTCCTCAGCTTTTCCTCTGAATTTCTCCACGTCTCTCTTGGCTGCTGATAGCATCTAGGATGAACAATCAATCAGGTGCCATTAAAATGTAAGATGATCCTAGAAGACACCTTCTACAGTAAACCACATAACAAAGTGAAATTACGTAAAGCACAAGTTTTGCTACACATTGAATGAACATTTTTAGAACCATTAGGCCACACCAATTTAATTTCTTGGTTAACGGATTTTCATTTTCCAAAAAAAGACATTTTAGAAGAAAAAAAATCATCATGAAAAAAGCCTTCTGTTTTCATGATTTTTTTTTCTAAAATTTTTTTTTGGGGAAAATAAAAATCCGTTAACCAAGAAATTAAATTGGTGTGGCCTTACAATGTGGACACATTACAGACATTTCTATAAAAAATTGAGAAATACATTTGCAGACAGCCATGAATTATTTTTTCATTATCATGTGAGATATAATGATAGCAATGAACTGTAATCAGTTAACTATATCACACAATTGTTGTAGAAAAGAAACATACAAAAACTATGTAATCATACCTTCTCCTTCTCTGTCGCTCTGTTTTCAGATTCTTCCAATTCTTCCTTCAAAAGTCTTGAAGATTCCTGGAAATGTTTCATAAAGAATATGAGCAAAGGACAAAGTAGGTCGGAAACAGACCAGAAACACGGACACACCAACAGACAGACAGACAAACCACAAACAGAAACACATAAACACAAAGAGATACCACAAACATTGCCTCTGCTGTACATGCAGGCAATTATCAAGGGCACCAAACCCCAAAACACCACCAGTTGTGAAAAGCTTTTTGTTCCAACAACATGAAAAATTCATGCACATTGTTCCCTCATCCCACAAGCATTGTTTGACGCTACTGATCTTCATGACATAACAGATAGCATTTGACAGGTAAATGTGGTACATATTGTGTTCCAGTAGAGATTTAGCAATAAACATTTATGTTAACAATACAGTTAACCATGATTTATCATCAAGTACACACAATCAAGGATGACTACTGAAGGAAAACATTGATTGTTGTAGAGATTTTAGAGGCTATCTATTCATTGGTTCAACCTGAACATGCCAATACATGAACAGCCAGGGTTGCCCAACTAGCGAGTGGCTACCCTGGGTTTTATGTGAACTATTCAATTCATGTTGAAAAAAAGTTATTTGTTTGCAGCTGTTAGAAAACTAAATTGAGGGGAAAATCAACAAAAATTTTCTTTCTAAAATGCTTCCTAAGTTACCTCGAGCTCTGACTCCTTTAGTTCAATGGTGTTCAGCAGTTTGTAGTTGTCCTGCAGAAGTTTGGCGTTCTGTTCTTCAAAGTCGCCGGTCCTGGCTTCAGCGTCCATCTGATATTTCTGCTGAAGCTCGGCAAGCTGGAGGAAGGGAAGGAAATTGTGTAGATCGATTGTGTGATGATTTTTTAGGTAGAGTACATTTACTGGTTAGCAATACCATGCATCTTCCAACTGTAATAATAACACATTGAGTGCAATCTTTTTTAAAGCCAAACTAATCTTACCCAGGACGAGTATAAAGATTTTCAATCCTATACCTAGGCCAATATATTATATATATATGTATAGTGTACAATGCAAAAAAAGATTGTTTTATGTCTCCTGTGTATTCTGATAATCATTATATGATAGTATTTTACAAGTCTTTATTATGCAGTTACTGTTCCCAGCAAACAGAATGGCATAGTCATAATTAATACTCTTTTGTAGAATGCTTCCATGCATTGTATCCCTTACAATTGTGCAATAGATTAATTGATTGATTGATGATTGACAGAAGTGTCTATAAGCTGTACCTGTCCCATGAGCCTCTGACTGAGATCCTGTTCCGACAGCAGGTCTCGCCTGTCCCTCTGTAGCTGATCCTCCAGCGCCCGGTACTGGGCCAACAGGGCGTCCATCTTCCTGTCTCTGGCTCCAATCTCCTCAAGTAAGCCTGCTTTCTGTAGGGAACACAGGATACAAACAGATGTACGGTCAAACCTGTACACTCAAGGGACTTGAAGAAAATAGTCACTGTATACAGGATTCTTAAAGCTCAGGTCAATGGGAAAATCAATCTAAGGGTCCACCAAAAAGGGGTCATAATGGCCAGGTGGTCCTTATAAAGATGTCTTGATATCAAATGTCGCTTCATTTGTTATTCTTTAGTGTTGCTATAATATTTTTTCTACTTCATATATACACAAATATACAAGTTTCTAATGTTGGGATGTTCATTACAATTTGATCCTTTATCATACCTGAGAATCCATCTGTTCCAGATCAGACAGAAGCGAGTCCACTCTTGCCCTGAGTGACTCTGCTTCCTTGGCAGACACTTCCAGCTTCTTCGCCATCTCAGTCCTTTCTTGGCAGGATTCCTGGTACTCGTTGTCCAACTCCTTCAGCTGTGACTTCAGTCTTTCCAACTGGAAGTTAAAACAAAAATCTCTCACAATGGATTCTCTATTCTGCAGACAATCTCTATATACTGGCAAATATCAATTTGCATTTTATATTATCAATAATACTAAAAGGGTCTAAAAAACTTAAGATTTTGGTTGCATTGATTTAACTTCAAGGTAGGGATAAAATGGACTGTTCAAACAAGGTGCTAGGCAAGCAGAAGACAGAACAAGCAAAACTTTTGCAGGGTTTTGAGTTTGCCGTGAAGAGATTACTATTAACTCGCATACATTTACAGTATTACAGAGTCTATGTTACAAAAATGACTACAAAAAGACATTTTACCAACCTCTATCCTCACAGAGTCTGTTGCTTTCAGGTCCTCCATGGTTTTCTTCCACTCATTTTCCACCTTCTCCCTCCCGTCCTCGGCAGTCTTGATGAGCGCCTCTTGTGTTGTGATCTTGGCCTTGAGTCTGCTGATCTCGGACTGCTGCTGGGACTTCTCGTGGAGAACGTGGCTCTTCTCCTGCTCTTTGACGTTGGTCTGCGCTTCGGACTTCTCGAGATTTTCTGCAAGTTTGAGATGTTGAAAAGTTTGGAAGGATTCTAACCATTCTAGAATTTGGAAATACATGCATAGAAAATCAAAATCTCATTGCTGTTTTTTCCAATTGCACTCATGCATCCTTGGTGTTCAACACCATCCACTCAGTCCCTGGTGCTGAACAGTCACACACACACACACACACACACACACACACACACACACACACACACACACACACACACACACACACACACACACACACACACACAAGAAAACATGCCTGTCCTTGGTGCTGAACACCATCAACAAACAGTAAAATACAACTGTCCCTGGTGCTGAACATTATACACACACACACAAGAAAACATGCCTGTCCTTGGTGCGAAACAAAACCCACACACAGTAAAATACAACTGTCCCTGGTGCTGAACATTACACACACACACACACACACACACACACAAAAGAAAACATGCCTGTCCTTGGTGCTGAACACCATTCACACACAGGAAAACAGAAATGTCCTTTGTACTGAACACCATCCATACACAGGTGAACACACCTGTCCTTGGTGCTGAACACTACCAAATACACTTAAAACAACTATGATTCAAAAGAACAAGGTTATATCCCTTATGATATTACCACATGATTGTGTTTCTACCTCTAAGTTTGTTGATCTGTGAGTCGGCCTCGTGTAGCCTTGCCAGCAATTTCCTGTTTTCCCCACTCTGCAGTCCGGCGGCCGTCCTGGAGTTGGTCAGCTCGTCTTCCAGGGTCTTCACCTTCTTGTGGGCCTCCTCGTTCTCCTTCAGGAGGGTGGCAACTTTTCTGCAATGTTTACATGTGGAAGTAGCATGATAAAAGCATGATTCTAACAGCCCAAACTGCACCCTGGACCAACTATTGCCAGAAACCGCAACCCTGGACCAACAATTGTCAGACTGAGAACTGTCTGTTACCATGGTGTTGGAGGTGTGATGACTGGTTTCCATAGTGACAGAGAATCATGAACTTGGTAAATTTTTCTAGATAAGTCTCCTAGCTTAGAGGTAAATGGGAACAAGGTCTCTGTAACAAGATAACTGTTAAAAACATGAAAATAAACCCCACTAACACTAAGTCTTAAAATGTAGTGTCTTAAAATTTACAGTTAGTGTAGTTCATCTTTTACAGTATAAATAAATAACACCAATTTGTTAACTAATCTTGTATACACTTCAGAGACTGACGGTAATAACCTAATAATAAACCAACATCACACTCACTCCGAGAATGTCTTCTGAAGTTCCTTGGTCTCGTTGAACACTTTGTTCTCGAACTCCTCCCTGAGTTCGTCCAGCTGCGCCTCTAGCTCATCCTTCTGGTACTGCAGCTCCTCTATCTGTGACCGCAGACTCTCCTCGATTTCTTCTCGCTCGGATT
Organism: Branchiostoma lanceolatum; assembly: GCA_035149815.1. NCBI lineage: Eukaryota > Metazoa > Chordata > Leptocardii > Amphioxiformes > Branchiostomatidae > Branchiostoma > Branchiostoma lanceolatum. The sequence goes on along the minus strand of CM068867.1, from coordinate 37,810,721 downwards.
CTGTGGCCTGTGGAATGAAGAAAAGAGAGAAGGAATGAGTGAATGAGTGAAGAAAGTGGTGTACCGACATGGTCCATGGAAGGACTACCTGGGTAAGGAGATGAACAGAGGAGAAGGTGCCTCTTCTGGGGGAGATTAGACGGATATCAACCCAAATGAAGATGGGTGTGACCAGTAGTGGATAAAAAAAATCTTTGTGGACATGCTTCAGGAAGACGGCCAAGTGTGGATGTCAGAGTTCACTACTTTTCTAATGTTACTAGAAGAAGAAGTAACGAAGAGTGAAAAATAACTATCTTTAAAATAGCTAAAACTGCTGTGCGTGGTCTTCCTCCTCCTAATCCTATACATAAATTGTAGCTTTCATTTACTAGATATTGATTAAGGAAATTTGAAACCATTCACTAAAAGAAAAAAAAAGAAATTGGTAACAAAGGGTAACATGAGCTAGGAATGAAACTGCCATCTGCTACAAGATGATTACACAATGCAGTGCAATTGATAAAATGACAATGGAGACATGATCGACTGAGTTTCCAATAATTTTGTTTTCAGGTTTAGATTTTCTAATTATAAGCCAAGCGCTCTTGACTACCACACAAAACTGGAATGCAAGATAGTTTGACATAACACCACAGTTGTGACAAGTATAAAAGAATCAGAAAAATTGGCACCAGTACATACATATATAACATACTACTTGAGAAGGCCAGGATGTCACCACATTGTATACATCAACTTGGTGCGTGGTGAGTGCAAAAGTTTTTTTTTCATATTCTCAATTTTTTCTCATAGCTTAGAGTATATTATTACAATGATTATCATGTCTACACTATTTACGGGGTGCAACTGTATAGTGTTGGCTGAAACCTTGAAAGTTTTGCTGTTACATTTTGTTGAAGCCCTTAGTGCCCTTTAACATGCGTGTTAGGTGCACCACGTACATGGTTGGGATTTTGTACCTGCAAATCATTATCAAGACCTTTTCTTGAAAGCCCCTAGAAAAAAATATCACAAAATTTCAGTATTCACCCAACAACTACCTACCGGTAAGATATGACTATAATCTGAGACTCGTTTATACATTAAAGTGGCTACTAATACGCGATAATAAAATCTACTAGGTATTCCATTTCCAATGCTACCGCGAAAATCGCCTATCGCATGGCGGTCGGTAGCGAATTTTCTACCATCTTCCTAAACCCACGGTATAAAAACTATGCGTTCCTATAGCTAAAGGTAAAGTTATTCGTTCCTAAAGGTAAAATTACCGATGAAAATAAAGGATAAAAGTTTCTCTTCCATGTGATGTGTTTGTTTAGCTTGTAAAATGTTTCAAACGCCAGAAATTTGTCGTTGAAAACGGCGCTCCGTAAGAAAAATGATTTTATAACTTTACCTCTGAACCTGCAAAACCAGAACTCCTGGATGATGAGCGTTGGCGTTCCATCCTGTCCTCCAGATGTCTGACTGTGGACTGGAGGGACTTGGTCTTCTCTCTCTCTATGGTCAGGAGGCGGGACAACTCTGACTGCTTGGTCTGAGATACACACAGGGAATAGAGTACATACATGTAAATGTATATAACTTAGAGTTACATTGTAGAGTACTGTATAGTACATGAAGTACATAAAGGTTAGATCATTAGAGTAGAATATATAAGTATATTACCTTTTATAAGAGTATTTCCCCACAAAGTATTGTCTACTAGTAGACAATGTGTATTGTTACAGTTAGTATTCTCTTGCTAGAAATACAAGGAAAACAAGGCAATCATATGCATTGAAACTTCCAGTCACACAGACCAAATATCTATACAAAAGCAGTTCTGAAGATTTCTATGATTGTATACATGTAGCAAATCACTAGCAATACTTAATATATGTTGGCGATTGCAGTAACAAACACACACACACACACACACACATAGATGAGCCAAGAACAAGATGTGAGGGAATGACCTTGACCTGTTCATGCACATACCTGTAGCTGCATGACTTGACTGATAAGCTCTTCTCTAGTTTTGGCCAGTTCCTCTGAATGTTCAGTCCTCGCCAACTCAAGGTTTTCCTCTGCAACTTTGGCTCTACCTTCTAATGTTTTAATCTGGAAATAAAACATCATACAATGAAGCTCATTTAATATCAATACACTAAAGCTTTTATAATGACAGATTTGTAACTGATTAACTATATTTTTTAAAGACTAGTTAGAATATTTGTCATAATTGAGTATACATGTAATATGAATTTTATAACATTATACACAAAGTTATATAATTGTTACAGCACATATTTTTCAGAAATTCAACAAGAATCAGTCTTGATGCCTTATGTTATATCAAGTCAGTATGAAAAGTAAAGTTTCCAATAGAAATCTTCAACTTACTCTTTGTTCTGCAACACTTTTGCTGTTTTCTAAGTCTCTCTCGAGTTGAGTCTTTTGTTCCCTGGCTTTGCTGAACTTCTCATGCATCTGTGCGCTCTTTTTGTTGTTCTCTTCAACAACTTTTTCTTGTTCTGCTAGGAGCTGGTGGGTTCTTCTAATCTCGTCCTGGAATATCAGGAAGGAAAGTTTTACAGTTAAAATAATGATTCTAGAAGTATTGTAAAATCATCAAATTCCATTTTATCATTTAAAGTTCATGATTGAAACAATTCTGCAGTACTAGCGTCAATGCATACAAAGGTCACAGCAAAAGATTTACAGTAATAATGGCACAGCATGCATACTACCAGGTATATAAAACTCAAAAATGTAACATTTATACCCCACAGTCATTATGTGGTAGGATGCTATCTATGCGTAGTGTGATAAGTTACTGATTTTTACATTGTATGTGGAATTTTTTTGGCCATATATATCTGGGCCTAATATATGTATAATATCTACATTTGTATCAGACAAGAGCAATTATCCCACCTGCATGGTTCTGAGTTCAGACTGGTGCCTTTCTCGCCCGGTCCTGTCCGAGTCCCTTGCCAGAGCACTGGTAGTTTTAGCCACTCTCAACTGCTTTTCTAGAGAAGCATTCTGTAAGGTAATAAGGCAACAACAAAAATAATGTTTATACTACCATGATGATAATTTATAAGTTTTAACAAAATCATTGTTTTCTTGTTACATTAAAGCCATCCACACACACACCGGTTAACATGCCTGTCCTTGGTGCTGAACACTATCTATACACAGGCTAACATGTTTGTCCTTGCTTGTGAATACAATCCACACACAGGGTTGCATGTTTGTCCTTGGTGCTGAACACCATCCACACTTTGGTGCATTGTAATATGTACAGTTTTTTTACAGTCTTTGGCAGCTAATCCTTTTTATCTTAAACATTTTTGGCATTTGAACACATTTGCAACAACTCACCTAAACTATACACAGTTAATGTTTGGATGCAAGCATATTTCTAGGAGTTCACATTCCCTATATTAGCCAACATTGGCAAAAAATGACCTGATTTCTGTGCCATGTAAAGCCAGTCACACACCCTCCCACGATTTTGTGTGTTGTGGGGCTTAACTCCCCACTGTGGTCTGGAGAAGATTGGGGGGCCATGGTTGACACTGGGCTTCAGCCTACCTCCACTTTGAGTGCGTCCAGCTCCCCCTCCAGGATCCTGGCCCTCTGTGCTGCGTCCTTCTTCTCCCGCTCCACGTCCGCCAGCGCCTTGCTCTGGAAGCGCCCCAGCTCCGTGCCGTGCTCCTTCTGCAGTCTGTCCTGCTGAGTCAGGAGCTGGGACACTCGGTTCTGCAGGTCCTGGATGTTTTCTACGGGACAGAGAAGGGTTTAAGTTAGGGGTTACTCATTTGGGTAAGGATTGACATCTGTATCTGTATCCATATATCTGGTATAACCCCTTTGTGTAACCTTGCCAGTGGTTTCCTGTTTTCCCCACTCCTCAGCCTGGTAGCCGTCCTGGAGTTTGTCAGTTCGTCTTCCAGGGTCTTCACCTTCTTGTGAGACTCTTTGTTCTCCTTCAAGAGTGTTGCAACTTCTCTGTAAGGTTCACATGGAGAAGTAGCACGATTAAAGCATGATTCTAACAACGCCTTGCTCTGGAAGCGCCCCAGCTCCGTGCCGTGCTCCTTCTGCAGTCTGTCCTGCTGAGTCAGCAGCTGGGACACTCTGTTCTGCAGGTCCTGGATGTTTTCTACAAGATAGATAAGAATGGCTCAAAGTTCATTTTTGGGAAAAGGTGCACAAAAGATCATATGCATCCAGTATTTTGATCCAGTAAGGTTGAATATCTATCAAGATTTTCTAAAAAAATTTTGCCATTCTCTTCAGGTACATTTTTTTCATGCAAATAGAATTCTCATCCTTGTGTTGTGTTTATTTAAAACACTATGTTAGTTTTGGGAAATAAACGAATGTGTTAATCATATTGCATTGACAAGCAAACCTTTTGTATTATAATAGTGAGGGAGATCATAGAATACTTACTGCCATATTGCTTTTCTCTTTCCAGTAACATTTCTCTGTCAAACCGCATGTTGGAGAGCTCTGCCTTCTCTTTTCGAAGCTCACTCTCCAATCTCTCCTAAAGTAAAGAGCAACAATAACGTCAGTTAGAGAAATGGCAATTGATGCAAAAACATCAGTTTGAAATGTCGATGAAGGTAAGACAATCAGATAGAAGAATACATAATATAATTAGTTCTGGTTGGCTTACCTTTTCAATTCTCAGAGCACGGGATCCTTGTGTGCTCTTTTTGGAGAACGTAACGGAAAGTTCTTTGATACTTCCAGTAATCTGGAATAAGAAATCGGATTCCACAATAAACTAAATGAACATTTTGTACACTTCCTACTTGAAACGAGACCTGTTATTTGGCACAACTGCTTTGATGGTCTAGTTCAGTCCATTAAAGCAGTTTGTTATTTCATATAACGGGTCAGTTTCTAGTAGTGGGTACAGTCGTACATATTCTGATCATAGCACAAGCCATGCTTACAAACACATACTTTCCATGTAGGAAGTAGCATAAGCAAAGCAATCACATTCAATAAAAGGATACAGATATCTACATCTATATTGTACATTACATGCATCCACAGCCATTAACAGTTCTTGTCCATTTTACATTCATGTATGTGTAGCACTATGGGTGGTTGCAGAGAAGGGGAAAAAGAGTTAAGGGTAAAGCAAGGGTTGTTTTTTTACTGCTACAGCAAGCAGTTGATACCTACATGTACTACTAATGTAGCAGCAAATGTTTACCTTTTTTTGTGACACCGAGCATGAAAAAATCTAAACTAAATCAGGTGTAAGAAATAAATCAGGAGTTACATTTTTTCTCCTGCGGGTACCAAAAACCCGGTACTGGTGACGCATCAGGAGAGGAGGAAAGAAGAGTTAAAGAGATAAACAAATCACATGTAAGTTATAGTAAATAGTGTACAGTCAAACCTGCCCAAAATGACCACTCAGGGACCGATAAAATCTGGTCTATGTAGACAGGTGGCCACTATAGTATAGACAGGATATTTGATACTTGTGCCAATGGGAAAAATTATCTAAGGGACCATCAAAAAGTGGAGGTGGTCACTTGTACAGGTTTGACTGTAATGTTAACATTTAATCATAATGAGAGGAAAATAGAAAATAAACACCAAGAAGAAGGACAGTTAGAGATGTGTTGTTGAGACTTTATTAGTTATCATTAAACTTACAGTTTGTGTAGAAGTAGCACTGTTCTGTGTCTAGTACATGTACTTTTATTTTTATTTTTTGTGCTGGAACAAAGTTCTACATGTAACTCTATACTATGTGAAATACCATCACAGATGAACTTTCATTTTCATGATTATCATAATGTATTCGTCATATCATCTAGTACACGAATATTGAAGACTGAGGGGATCACTATAGGTAACATACCTCTCCTCGTGGGGTGGAAGCTGCACTTCTTGGAACAGACTCATCTCCCTATTCAACAAAAGAGATTTTACAAATACATAGCCTGAGTGCCAGCCTTTTTAGCTTCCGTCCGCTACCCTAGCTCCGCTGCGCTACCCAAGCTCCGCTGGCGAGGAGCGGAGCTTGGGTAGCGTACGGAAGCTAAAAAGGCTGGCACTCAGGCTAACAAATACAATGATTGTGTTTCTGAAAATCATGTTAAGTTACAAAATGTAAACAAACATACAACCAACATACTACAGTACAGTAAAGAAACCTAAAATGATAGACTCTTGTTACCTGAATAAATGAAAGACACCACCTGGAGTAGCAACATACATCTAGTTTATTCCTGGCATTCAGAAGTTTGAGAGCTTAAAAAATGCTTGTGCACTTCATACATCAGGGGCAGCTAATTTGGTGATGTGAGTTTGCTCTGTGGGGTTGTGCCAAATATTGGTAGCTAAGAATACAAGATTCAAAAATGTAATTTTTGGAACCATATGGATTGCTTCATCATGGTTTATTGCCTTAATTTTTTCAACCAAAAAAACTACAGAACACTTTATCATGGACGATGATAAGATCTACAAACCTCTCTTCCACTCTCTTCGTCTGTGTCTCTCCTGATCTGTGGTATGCGCCCAGAGGATGGTCTGGAGCCTAACAGTGGGGGTGTCCCAGCACGGAGGGAGCGTAAGGATGCTGGGCCTTTATGGGAAAATAATGTAGCAAAATTGGTAAGCGAAACTAACACAAAGCAGTTTACATATTATTCATTTCTTATTATTCATTTTTTAAATTGCATGTCAATCTCCATAGACACCACACCAGAATGTGTTTGTTTTAAGACCCATTTATGGAATTTATGACATTATAAGCTGTGAGATGTTGGTTGAGAGAAGCTTACTTCCTTACCTTGGCCAAGTATTGTACTTTGTTTGTATGTTTAGTGTATATTTGGAATTGAGAGTGACAAAGACCACCATATTTATTTATCTATCTATTATGGTTCACTTTAAGTTTGTAAGAGACATAAGTAAGTTTTCAGCGTAGATAATTGTTAAGAGTTCAGCAGGGTTTTTTCAGACACCCAAGCAAGTGTAACTTTGAAAGCACAACACCTGCAATGGACCATCTCCTTCGAGAAAAGTATGCTAAGGAAATACAAAATGGTCAGCTCCAAATAACTATAAGCTTAACCACTTATGGGTAGAACATGAAGGATGGAGGAGGTTAGTGTGAAAATGTCAGTGGATATCATTTCTTCATTTGATAAATGTGGAAATCTAATCCCTGACATTGCAATACCTAGACATTGTACAATCATGTAATATCAATTCAATTACCGAAAAGCATCTAATTTTGGACTCCAGCCAATAATTCCAAAATGCTTTTCCTAATTCATCTATTCATTTTTCAAGTTGATATTCTTATTGAGTAGATGATATGCCAGATAACAATTTAACTCAATCAGTTCTTTTTATCTTAATGTCTAAAAATTACAAACTCATCCTGTTTCTTGCGTAACTATTATCTGGAAAATCTTACGACCTGGATGTCTAACCTTTATCAACGAGTACATGATTTATTTTGTATTAAATGTAATTTAATGTAATGTTCTAGCTGGATGTCTAATATCGATCGACAAACTACATGTATATGTATCTACCAAAATGCACTGTCTAGATTCAGATACTTACCATCTCGGTCGCTCAATGCCAAGCTTCTCTCTGCCTCCTCGTAGTCAGATATTCCTGAGTGGTATCTGTGCTCATCTCCCTCCGGCAAGGTGGGGGTTTTCGCTCTCCTGGTAATAACATAACATGGCATTTGTTTGTTTACGCCAAAATTAGTTACTCAAGCAACTGGATAAAATTTTGAAACAGTCAAATGTTTCAGACAGCATCCCCTGTTTTCACGAAAGATAGCGGATGCTGTCTGAAACATCTGACTGTCTCAAAATCTTATCCAGTTGCTTGAGTAACTATTTTTGGCGTATCTTACTACTACCTGGATGTCTAACCTTCATCAACGCATTTGTTTGTTTGTTTATTGGCATATCTGTTAAAGTTTAACTGCCTTTACGGCACAACATACCTGTGTTATACAATTAGGTACAAGCTGTAGACTGTAACATATGATCCACAGTCCCCCAGGATGGAACCGCACTCTTTTTTATATCAAAGTGCAGCGTGATCTTTAATAATTGCTCAAGGTGAAGTTCCCCCCATTTCACGTACCTTCCGAAAGACAGTTGTAGCCCAAACAAAGATGCCCTTCCCTGGTTTGTTTGGACCACGGTCTCCCAGTTAGCAACTAATTGGAACCAGAGGCTCAGCTATGAGGCTGCTACCAGTTAATCTACTTCTAGTAAGTATACAGGGACATACATGGGATTAAAACACTTACTCAATTTTTTTCTGTACTTTCTTGAGCCGTCTGCCGGCCGCCTGTGCTAGTACACCGCGGATGATTGCGTTGGACGGACTGGAGCGGTCACTGAACGACGAGGGGCTCTGTCTCCCCCTCCCCTCCATGATGGCGGGCCGACCTGTCGCGATGCTCGCACGACGTCTTATGCGGGAGTTACGTAGGTCATTGCGGTCAGTGGCTGAAAAAAACGAGAGAATGTTTAATTTCATGAACGTATCTAAGTTATCGATGAATACAAATTCTAGTGAGCATTTTAACATACCTTTGAAGACAGCAAAAGAGATTAATTCAGAGAACAAATTTTGTTTTGTACATGTACCAAGAAAAAGAGCTACGTAACCTACATGTAACCTGACAATCACAATGAATTTATGCAAGTCTTTTAATGACATTTAGAAGAAGAAGAAAGTGACAATACGTCAACGAAACAAGATAATTGCCTCACCAAGTAAGTTGTTGAAGAGATCTTCATAAGGATGGCCCTGGAAAGATCTTCGTCTGCGTTCCTGTAACACGTTTTACCGGTACATTAACCTGGTCACCATGAATTGTCATACTCATAGGAATTCAGTTGTTATTCATTCCAATATCCTACAATTTACAGACTTCGTAAACACACAGGTGAAACATCCGTAAATAGTTTTATCCGGTTGGTAAATCAATTCAACATAGTTTTCTTAGGCACACAACCCTGCATTTTCCCTGCAAACATTTTGGCAGCTGCTTTGCTGCACTCACCAGGGCAATAGGAACTTGTAACATGTCACAAAGAAAGGTCATATCGCCCTGATGTTGAATCACTGGTGAAAGCTGCAAGAAAACAATTCTGCTTTGGCTGAGGCTACACCATTGCATGTACAATGACGTCATACAATTTACATTTCATTCATGTTCACAGGAGCATAATTTTGAGGGGGTAGGAGGGGAAAGGAGATGTTCAAAGTGTTTTAAAGTTTGCCATGACCAACAGGACCTTGTTACTTGTACCTTGTTTAAAGCAGCCACGGGGGCCATGCCAATCATGCTATACTAACGGAACGCGCCTCGGCAGCCTGCGGGGTGGGCAACCCTTCAGTAAAGTTTACTAGAGTCGACGCGCTTGCGAAGTAAATATTTGACTAAGTACACTTGTAGTACACAGATAGGCCAACGTTAGCAAAATTAAGGCTCACCTTTCTATGGAATTTGACACTCTTTGATTCTCTAACTGCTCTGGAATCCCTGGATACTACATAAAACAAGAATGCAAATAGACAAGACTGAACAATTACATATCAAAATGATTGCAAATTTATACATACATACTCTTACAAAAGAAAATATATAACAGCTAGTAATTGTGAAGACTTACACTTAAGTTCCTGGGCTCAAAATATATGTATCACATGTATGTTGTAACATGTATATGTGGGTAAAACTATATAGTTGTGCAGGTACAGGTACAGTCTAATGTACAGGCAATTCTGATGTCTACCTATTAGTATACCTGCATCTGCACAGGCCCTGTAGTGGATTTTTGTTTGAACTGTGGGAGGTGGTCACATTAGTAGTACCAGGTTTGACTGTACTTCAATCCACTATGGCAGGTCTTTACAAATAGGTCAAACATTGTCAACATAGACCTGTGGATGGATCCTGTTGCAAGCCATGGGGGCACTATGGGTGTGCTCAGTCAGGATCTCGGTTATTGTGATGTGACCTGAAGTTTTCGAGGGCTGGAAATAAATGGTGCATATGCACCTTTGTCCACCCAAAATTCGAGTCACACACACACAATTATTTACTCACGAGTACACCGGTACCGGTGCACATAGATATTTGTGTTGGGTTTAACATACGTATACGTTGAGGTACTATAATTGTACACTTAGTCTAGTAATAGTATATGTAACATGTTAGCATGTTCTTTACATTTGAGTTTCAGAAAAAAATGAAAATAAGAAAAACTATGTTATATTACTTATTTAGAATCTTGAAATTGCCTATACTATTACTAGGCTATAGCATTTAGGTTTGTTCATAACTTCATGGTCAGTTGTGCACCCATTTTTTTCCTCTGCGTAAGTTAATTTTTAGGTTAGGTGCATCAATACACCTGTCCTCAAAATTGAATTTCGATCCCTGCTTATCAGAGTGAGAGTGATAATATAATGTCCTACTACCCTTAGACCACTGATTATTCGTGTGACAGCATTGGCGGAAGTGTTTGTTTTGAAACCACTGTAGTGCAAACATATTGGGTTACATACTCAGTACAGTACATCAAAATATCTCTGTGAAATCTCTTTATGGATAACTCATGTAGAACAGTTGGACTTATAATCAGAACTAATTAGAACTTTCTAATTAAAACTGCTAAATACACACAGCAGATTTTGTTAGTCTGCAAAGCTTCCACAAAAGTAGAAATACTGTACAACTTTGCAAACAAAAACAAACCGTTCCACATGCATCATTGCATGGATGACAATACAGTCTGAATAGAAAATAACCCGCTGCTACCAACAATGGAAAACTTCTTCAGTGGTTCTTTCAACTGCACAAAACCTGGACAATTAGTTGGCACCAACACAGGCAATCTGATCCGAAACAATGTCCGAGTGTGAAAAACAACATTATGCTTTTTGCCCCGTGTCTGGCTAAGACTACCAAACCCTTCCCCAACTAAACCATGTTTCTAGCTGCCATGAGATGTTGTTGAAAACGAAATGAATCTCATGCCAACTATAGGCAACAAAATCATGATTAATGTTACAGACAATAAAGTTGATTTAGCTATTTAAGCTTAATAAACACGGTCATATAACGTTGAGCAAGAAAATATCATTTCTTTTCAGGATTTCAATCCAGACAGGTGAAATTTGAACTGACTCAAAAAAAGCAATAATGTGTTCTTCATTAACTCAAGTCAAGCCCTGATTATGTTGAGTTGAGTCTCTATGTAATCATTAACACTCTGTCTTTGCTAATGTTACTTCTGTATAATTCTAGACAAAGATATGTGGTCTTATATCATATAACATTAACAGTTAACTGTTAAGTCATTATGTCGTTGTTTTGAGTGACTAGCAGTAATCGAAATAACACGATTCTCTATCACCACGATATCTATCCAAGGAGGTCTGATCTATCTAACGTTATAACATTATATCTGCTCATATCGTGTTAACAGTGTAGTATTATAACCACAAATACCCTTACATGCATATGATCAATAGAAATATTACTCAGTAACAAAATAAGACTGTAAAACATGATCTCTCTTTACCTTTTAATTCCGATGCTTCCGTTGCCCTACCAACGCTGAGGTCCCCAAACGACGCGACAAAAATTACGGCCGCCCCCCTCCCCACTTCTCGTCTAACCAGTTTGGTGGCAAACTCCCTTTGTAAAGGGGGAAACTTCGGCGTCATATAAACAAGAAAAACGGTTGGGATTTGATTATAGATAAGGGGACTTTGTCTTACCTGAAACTTGTACTTCTCTCTTAGCCTTCTCCTTCAGTGAGCGTACGGCGCTTGTACTTGTTCTCGCCCTCTTCGAAATCTGTTGTTCGGTTGCCTGCGGGAATTCTCAAAATTAGACCAAATTTGGCGCACAGACAGAGTCATTGTAGTTGCCGAGAGTTCTGCCAATCCTCCAAGTCACGCTAGACCCGGAGTAATCCGCCACAAATCCGCAGAATTCGGTTGGCATCCCGAGCTACTGTGTTTGAAATCCAAACTGACGCGTTCGCTTGGGACGGTAGCATCTCAGAGTGGTGGGTTCAAAGTTCACCCGTATGTATTTACTGTCAATGAACTGTGCCGAATGGGGGCGGGCTCAATGAAACGTTCGTGCGGGTGTATTATGATTTAGATTAAACATGTTCAAAAAGGTAGTCCTTTTATGCCATGGGGGCAGTGAGTTGTTATCTATTGTGTCTAGGGCACGGCATTTCCTCTCCCTCCACCGTGTTCAAAAGTTACCTCCCCAACCGAAGTCATGAACCCATTTTACACCTGGGTGGAATGAGTAAAGTCGTGCAACTAGGGAAAGGATTTAAGTCCTGTCAATTCATTGGTTCCAAATAAAAGTTTCACGCAATAGCAAAGAATGATACTCTACAAGAAGAGATTTAATAGACTTGCTTTGGACATCTTTTCAAGGTGTCTTTGTCGGCCCTTCCGACTAGAATTTCCGCTTTTGTCAATGGAGTATAAGCTAACAAAATAGAATGATGGACAGAAATATAATGAAACGTCCAAAGTAAGTCGAAGCCTAATCTCTACTTAGAGAGTAAAAAATGACTCCTTTGTCGCTTTGGCATTTAGCTACGGAGCAAATCGTGAATTCATAAAGTTGACGATACGCTCCTTTTCACTACTGGAAAACAAACTAACAATGATTACAATGGCAGTAAAGGGACGTTAGGGGTTATGTAGTAAAGCGAACAGTGTAAAAGAACTGAATAAAAGGGTTTTTCATTGGGTCACCGCTAGCGCGTAGTCCATTGGAATTCGTTCAGGCTCGCATGCATTGACCCTGCCATATTGGACTCGGCATGGTCTCCTAGACTCCGAAGAAATTTCATGCAAGCGTGTCGTTTAAAGAGCAAAGTACGGAGCAAAACCCTGTGGGTTGGTTGATGCTTTGGATTGAACAATCGAAAACAAGTTAAAGCCGGTAGACTTTAACCTGCGTGCATGCTTGGCAAATCCATGTATTGGCCAACTACCTGAAAGCTATTAAGTCATCGTCAGCATTTTATCAATTACACTAAAATCTGATCTGAACTCGCAAGTTTATGGTGGTCCAATAAGTTACACGTTTAAACCCCTATACGTATTTGTGAGCGTTGATAAACTTTGAAGTACAGTCGAGTTCGTGACCTTACCGACATATTATGCTTGGCTTTGATAACAAAAAAACAACAACAAAGAAACAAACAAACCAGTGATGATGATTTTGTCCGGAACCTTAAGGTAAGCGAACCCAATACTGGTATAGGTGAAACATCGCATCTTCTATATACTACTATATACTGTAAATGCATTTAAGTTCGAGTGGTTTTTATTTCGCGCTAAGACGAAAATGGAGTGTGTGCGGTGGTTTTAAGTTTGCGGCAGCGCTATAGTCACATACTGCTTCAGTCTTAGACAAAAATGTTTGCGTTGGTTTTATCAAAGTTCGCGGTGAAACGGTTGCCGCGAAAACCGCGAACATTTCTGCATTTACAGTACTGGTATTATTTTGCAGTTAGATTTTAGCCTTGTAGAGTTGTTGATTTAATGCCATATATTGTGCCATGTACGATTCTTGAGCAACAAAGTTTATTTATTCATTCATTCCATGCAACCATTACCTGACTGGAGACGGAAGACGACGTGGATCGAGACTCTCTCTCTTCCACGACAGTCCGGAGCACCTGAACGTTACCTACACGGAAGAAACAAAGGATATGGAAAAATGCTGAATGCAAGGGGAACCTATCCATTCGCACGTTTGTTTTCATTTTGGCATCAGAATCATGGTTATTCAACCTTATGCCACTGCAGGGTTACATTTCCGAAGTAAACCGGCGACCGGCCGGCCTGTTTACGGGAGCTAAATACAGATTTTATGAAGAAATAGATTCAATTTCACTTTTTACATCATACTTTTCTGTCGTTCCCGCACATGGAGATCTAAATCAAAACAAACAAACAAACAAACAAACAAACTGAACTGTACGGCCGGTCGCCGGTTTGGATATGTGACAATGGCATGAAAAATGGACCAACAGAATGATGTCGAAATTGTAGCGGATGTTTATCTACGATTTTCTCTCATGTAGGCGGGCGACAGTAGCCTGGGTTTCATCCTATTTCTACCGGTCCTCCTACACTCGCTACCCTAAAAAAATTGTTTTAGGGTAGCGAGTGTAGCTGCCCCGGTAGAAATAGGATGGCACCCAGGCTAGGGCGACAGTGTTGTGTAGTGATCATGTGACCTCTACCCCGCCTCAAGGTCACTCAGAGCTATCGCACGAAATACCGCCATTAATAATAATAGCAGCAATTACAATAGGTGGATAGACATGCAATAGATAACTGTCACAATTTGTCAAAACACTCTCAATGCATCGTACGATCGTATATTGACTACGGAAATCGGATGACACATACTTGACGAACTTATACCTCTACAACAACAGAGCATTATCATGTAGTTTATGATTCTTGTAGTAACTTAGCTATGTAACGTTATAGATATATCTGTATACTATTCTTTTGTCTTTTGCCTGTCTGCCTAAGTGCCCAGGCCAGTAGGTCTATGTGTACAATAAATTGCTTCATTCATTCATTCATTCATTCATTCATTTTCAGCTAGATGTACCAAGGTTAGATGTGACAGGTTGTTCAGTGTAATGCAACAGCTGCCACTCGGTCGAAATACAGTCACAGATGATATCGGCTATTCAGATATAGATACAGACTTGATATGAAACAAAACCTTAAATAAGAAAAAAAGATCCCTGCTTGTCTGGTTGTCCTACCGTATCAGATCCCTCTCAATTGAAACACAAAGCGGTGGCTCTAACAAGGGCATTAGGCCATTGTCCTCTAGGGGAGAGAAATATCGAAACGGTGCCCTTTTACCCTGCATTCTGTAATACACATTCGTTTGTATGAACATTAACTGTTACAGTTTCCACCAGCCTAACGGCGGAAAAGATAGTAAATCTAGCCAAGCAGGGAGAATAATTTGAGAGGGGAGTTTGGCCACCATATGTTATCATTTGCCAACGGGGAAATATTCCCCTTCAATTGGGTATTACTCTTCCGACCAATGTTCACCCTATTTTTGCCGAGTTCTAGAGTCAATACCCCTCAAAGCAGGCCTGACGTAGGCTAGGTCCTAATCCTCTATATCTGGTTGCAATGAAACCTGAGTCAACTCAATGTACTTGTGAGACGATTTCCCTTGACAAAAGATAACACCGACTGGCCCCTCCCCCACCGCCACTACTGTTACTGTGGTGCAATTCGAGCACGAAACATTTATCGTTTCTAACACAACCTACCGCTTTTCCGTACAGCAGCAGACATCTGAGCGTTTTCTGCGGCATCCTTGTTATCTTCATGATCGTCAGAGTACATGGTTTATCCTCAGTACATCACAGGAGATCGACATACACCGTCTGTTTCAGTACATGTAGTGAGCTCACGATTACTCATCCCCGTTATCATCCCATTGTTTTGTCTGTTCTGTGAACAGCTACCACGCGACTCATGTCAGGACCCATTTTACGGGGCAATCACTCAACCCGTTAGGTGTCATTGTTTTTATTGTGGACCTGGGCGTTTTCAATGACGCGCTGACCCGGAATCGAACTCGCGGTAATAAATTGAATACGGGATGGAAACAATTGAGTACTACATGTACTACCGTAACAGTAACTGTAGGTTAACATCTAGTCTCTACAAGACTTCATGGGTTGCTGGGAAATAGTAGACATTGGTCAAATAGGTTGAATGATATTGAAATATTGACCCAAAATCGAACTCGCGGTAATGAATTGACTCAGTAGATGGAAACAATTGAGTACAACTACCGCAACAGTAACTGTACGTAGGTTATATTAACGACTACTATCTACCAGACTCCATATGGGCTCCTGGAAAAAATAGTAGAAATTGGCCAAATAGGTTAAACGATATATGCCAAAGTTCGCTAACAATAGAGTTACCATCCGAATGTTGTAAATGGTAACTATGACAGACCAATGTCCTTGGACCGACTAACTCCTTTGGCAAACCAATCTATTTGGCCGATTTCTACTATATTTTTCAAGCAACGTTCCCATGAAGTCTTCCAGAGACTAACGCCAAGAATGTGTTGTTGCTTTTACAGCTATCAGCCGCTACAGGAGGCCTGCTATTTTGATGTCTTTATCTGAGATAGGAATGCGGTAAGAGTCAGCTGAGATGGATACATTACAGGCGCTGTTTTGTTATGTCATTTTCAACCTTTGCGCGGGTCTCTCGTGTATTTATCAAACAATTGTAACCTTCTATTTTAGTCTTCGGTTCACAGGCTTATCTTTTGGTTCACTGACGCTGAATCATATCAAATTAGATCATATCTGTGATGTCGCTGAGCTGTAAAACAGTATTGTTATTGCTGATATTTAGAATACAAATTCGTTCCTAAATGTTACATTGACATTTTCTTGGCATTGATCTTATGGATGCTGCTTGAACGTTCCGACAAGAATGAAGTCAAATCATATGTTCTTGAAGATGTTTCGTTTGCATTCAAACAAGAAAAGATAAATGAATATACATTGCACTCAAGCAATATGTTAATGCTAATGTCACCACTGGACAGACAAAAGTAATGTAAACTGGAACGTGTAAACATGTAGAATGATGAAGATAAACATGGGAACATCCGATTTAAAAAATGACAATATTGCTGACACGACCACAGTGTACTAAGAAGGGCCGTGCATAAAGAATAAAAGTGTCTAATTCTTGAAGATTTGACAGCCCAACAAGCCCCACGCACGCCGACAAAACATATCGATTGAACCACGAGTGACCTCCACGAAATCTATTATGCATCGAATCACAGTAGCCGGGCCATCCATATTAATAAGTAATAGGTTCATTGCAAATTTTCACCCGAAGGCTAAATGCAAGTAAAAGGGAAAACAAACGATGAACAATGATATAACATGTGAAGATGTGGCTACTCCAGTCTAAATCATGAAAACGAAGAATAACTTATGATTTCTCTAGTTTACATGCTGAAAATGAAAAATAACATGTACATAACATGTGACTGCTCTAATCGCATTCTGACTCTAAGTTTTCATTTGTTGGGTTTATCTTCCCTTTTAACGTTCATTAGCATGGTTATGAGATAAAAGAGACATAATGAGAAAGGCATTTCGCTTAACGGGACGCCGATTGTCTGTAGTCGTACATTTATCAAACTATAATTCAAAAATTAAAGCCCAGGCGCCAATGGACTTAAAATCAGCATGATATCAGCCTAAAGTCGTATATTTCGTAATCTGCTACTAGTATCACAATGGACGATACTGAGCTATTTGGTAACGTAATTGGTAACATGTATCTCCCTCCAATTTTGTTAATGAGTCGTAACGTTGCTTGCAATTGTAGATCACAGCAATGTAGTGCGTTCAGCCCGATGATGAGTCTGTAGTTTCGGGCTGTCGGACCCGACAAATTCCAGTGACAAATGTACGCCAATGTTAATGTCATAGTGGTCACAGTTAGAGCACCCAACCATTTTCACCGGTATAACCTTGTAACTCACCGACCAATTGCAACATGATTAAGTCGCCATCTAAATACACACACACGCACACGTAACAATACCTATACCTATACCTAACCTGTAATGTATAGTGATCATATGCCAATTGCTCAAAAACCCAAGATCACTCGTAATGTATAAACGGTGCCCTTCCCACGACTTAACCTACATGCTACACCCAGGCTGCAAGCAGATCTAGACTAACACCATACAATAAGGTTTTCCAAATACAAACCTTTTATTTTCCAATTGCGTTTGAAAACTCAAGATCACTCAAGATGTCGTCTAAATAAATGTTGCCCTCCCCACGACTTTACCTGCATGCTGCTGACAAACTAACACCATAGAATGAAATCTTCCAGATACAAACCTTTCCTATTCATCCCTGGTATTCTGCTGACGACACCTCTGCCTGAATGAGCCAACAGGATCGATCGCTTCTGGGACTGGAGGTACATATAGAAAACAAACAAGTCTGTCGTCTTCAATTACGTGTGATCCTCGGAGGACAGGAACTGCTCTTGTAGTCCTGGGTCTTCCATCATAAGACGTCACATCGGTATCACTGTGTTGTCAGTCTTAGCTGCTGAGATGATGGAGTAATTGGTTTAAGAATAGCATCTTCACTCTAAGATTCTGTTGTAGACCTCAGTCTTCGATCATACACCGTCACATCGGTATCACTTTGTGGTCAGTCTTAGCTACCACTAATTACAGAGTAATTGGTTGATGAATGACATATTCTTAGACGTCTGTTGTAGTCCCGAGTCTTCCATCTTAAACCGTCCCATTGGTGCCACTTGGTTGAAGAATGACATCTACTTAGGACACTGTTGAAGTCCTAAGTCTTCGATCATACGTCGTCACACTGGTGCCACTGTGCTGTCAGCTGCCTTAGCCGTAGCAGTGACGAAAATAATGATTTAAGAACGACATCGTGTTAAGAATCTGTTGAAGTCCTCTGTGGTGTATGATTACAAAATGACATTTTTTACAGATGCTGGTTGACGAATACGTATAGAAAAGTTTGTTTTTGTAAAGGACGACCCATGAGTAAGAAAGAAAGGCCGACATGTGTGCCGTATATTTTGTTTTGATGACTACGTTGAATATAATTCAAATCACTAACGCAGAGTATGATAATGGTTGTCACATTTGAGCATATCGTCCTATTCCCAGGGGTGGCATTTATAGTCAGATTCACATTCTTCCGTGTGTCCCTGTACGCACAAACTACGTCATTCGTGTCATGTAGTCTGGGACTGCGATTGGTTGATGGCACGCAGGCAGCCTAGAAACGACTTGGATGTGTGATGGCATGCGTGTGCACGTACGTTTATAGCGATACTACGTGGACAAGCTTTCATGTTTTTAATGACTAATTGACTGGTTGTATTGGTTGGTTAATTGGTTTGTGGGCAGGGTTTTAATGAACCTGACTGTCCAACAATGTGTGCCCATCCCTGTTGTAACAATACTAACATATAGAACGCTATTCAAGGAGGTATGACAGTGTCTTAACCGATCTCATACAACGAATTTGATTTGTACTATCAAAAGCAGAAAGTAAAATACTGTCATATGGTCTAGGATAGAACAATATTTCTATGGTTTCTCTTTAGCAAAACTCATCCAGTTTCGGTAACACACTTTATGTCCCGTTTTAAGTACATGCATTTATTGTAGTTAAGATGAATATAATACTTTCAGAAAATCAAAAGAAAACAAAACTAAATCGTCTTTCACATATTCATGGTTTACAGAATTATTTATTTACCATTCTTATTGAAAATTCACATTTAGCAACCAAGCAAGATCCAGATTGAAAAGTGTCATTTCATCACATTAAACATATCAAACATGGATATCTATCGATACCAGATTTGGTATCTACTCGGTTTATCATTCTTCTGATATATTTTACATTAAGGTGGGGCATTCTAGCACACCTCAAACATTGTCATCAAAACATTGCAAAACACGTACCCTTTATAAACATTAATCCGCCGGATTACATTCCACCACTTTGAAAAACAGTGAGTTTGAGAAATCTATAGTGCAGCACCCCCCATGTAAGCACAGTTTAGATTATACAGGAGTGCATTATATTGGGGTACATTGAGTTGGAGATCTGCTTGTTTGGATGTATCTTTTCAGGGTGGCGGAATTATGTACCCTGGTGGAATTATGTTAGTAGATGTTATATCTATTGGCATTGGAATACAATGAGGCAGCGTTTCTGATAGCGGGTGCTGTCAGTTGCACATCAATCATACAATGAACGTAGACAATGTCAATCCTAACAATACAATACAAAGGTTGCCGTATACACTTGAAATTCCTGATGCAAATAAACCCCAAATTAACATCTTATAACATCAAAACATCGCGAAACACATACAGCAGTGGTACCAGCACCCTTGTAACGCAGTGTATTTGTGTTCGTTGTTGGAAATACACATCACACAAAGCATGGGGGTTAAAATATTTTCAACCTCCTTGCACAAGGTATTCTTGTCAAGCTCAGGCAATGGTCCTTACCAGTAGACAAAGGAATTATATTCTGTACAGCGTACAATTCACAGCCGATCTTGTGAAGAACGTGAGACTGCAAAAACTGGATTCCACATTGTATTCAAAGTTCTAGCATATCCATTCTAAGATCGATCCCAGCAATTGGTTCTCGCCAGTAGACAAAGGAATCATATACTGTACAACGTACACCTGACAGCCGATCTTGTCAAGAAAATGAGACTGCAAAACTGCTCTCCACATTATATTCAAAGTTCCAGCACATCCATAATTAGATCAAGCTCAGCAATTGGTTCCCGCCAGTAGTTGAAGTCGTTGAACTCCGGCGCTGGGTTCACGGTGTTGAAGTCGTCCTCGGACAGGAGCGGGAGGGGTGGTCGCCAGAAGTTGAACTCAGTGAAGTCTTCCTGGATCCCCGAGGTGGTCTCTGAGATCTTCTCCCAGGAGGGGCTTCTCCCGAAGGAGTTCAACAGCTGGGAAATACACGGAAGAAGGATTTTTAAATTGGTGCCTATGCAAAAACGGGTTGAAAACACTCTATGGATATTTCATATTTACTTTAAAATGAAAGATTTTACCAAAGAAAGGTAGTGGATACTTCTTGAAACACCTGAGCGTTTACAAAATCTATCCAGTTGCTTGGATGATTGTTATCTTGTGTGTAACATAGACTGTGATATCTGGTATTCAGCACCAAGGACAGGTCTGTGGAAGATTAAAATCACTGTCTTATTTGTCTCTGAATTTCTGTCCTTCCACAACAATAATTCTTTTTAGCGACAATGCAGTGCCTACATGGCACTGAAAGTAAGCATGATCCCTGTAAATTACGACCTAGCCATACATAAACAACTGTCAAGCATATTTTACCCTTATATTTCAACATCAAAAACACTCGCTGCCCCACTTCTCCATTGAAATAATTACTGTTGTTTTCAAATGTATTCATTGCTTTAAATCTAATGTATTGAATATGGTTTGTAATGGCTGCCTGGTTCCCCACGTTGTATTTTTTTTTCAAAGTGTCAATCTTTATTTTGTGATCCCGGTTATTACATGTAACAATGCTGTCGGAGATATCTATGTACAATGTCAGTATCTTATATCCACACTTTTACAGCAACCTTAAGGTTGTATTTTGTTCTTGCAATTGGAATTCAAATTAAATAAAATCTACCTCTGAGTCACGATAATACTTTGTGCACGGACTATCACGGATACAGAACCATCGGACCACTCCCTAGCAGTAAATTGGGGCTAAGTGAAGCCGTGATTCAATTATACCGAAGCCAGGCATTCCAGGCACGTTCAGCTAAAGGCTCCAGAGATGATATGACCTAGCTGGTATGAGTCATGCGTAGTATGATGCATTCATTGGGTACATATACATCAGGGAATAATATCAGGGCACAGATATGTTGTTTTGAATGTAACTCTTTTATCTACATGTGATGTTTGGTTCATGGTTCATCACAGTATATTCTGTACATTTATAATCTATGATAAAGCAGAGCTTGTTGAAATAGAGAATCATAGTTACTATATTACTAACAGTTTGATAATTGTAATCATGATATCTACGTTTTCGGTCGTCCAACACTTGAGTGCCAATGATGGCTTCTTTTGACAAATTACGTGAATTATAGTATTTCTATTTTATCAGAACCAGACATGGCCAGTTAAAAGGCTCTAGATATGATATGACCCGGTATGAGGCATACATGATATGATGCATTCATTTGGTATTTGCATCAAGGTATAACATCAGGCAACAGATATGTTGTTTTAAAATACTACTATATTAAATACATGTAGTGTTTATTTACATCACAATACGTATTATAGATTTATAATTCATGATCATTTTTGACATAGCACAGAATCATAGTTACTCCATTATTGAAAATTTGATCCCTGTAATCACGATACCTGCCTCTTTGTTCTTCCAACATTCGAGTACGGATGACTTCTTTTGATAAATTACGACCATTCTAGTATTTCTACATATCAAACCATGTGATTAAATCAGCAAATATCAAATATCAAGAACTTGCCATGTGAGGAAGTATCTGGTCTTGTTGGCCTTTGTTAGTTCATACTGTACCTTACATTTAAGGGCGGCAATGATCGATATAATTTTTCATGAGTCTTCATGCTTGTACCAGTTGACCTGACGGTGTAGGGTTGTACATGTCTATATTTCACTACCTCTTTTTCCCCTACAAATGGCATCTCAACACAAAACCTAAAATCAGAATGTAAACACACACACACACACACACACAAAACATATTAATAACATCACATCGCACATCACAAGGACACAGGTAAGGCTGTTGTTATACGCAAATATTCAGAGACAACAAAACACAATACCCCTGACAAGTCCTCTTGATCCATGGGATGCATAGCTGGTCCACTATCACTGCCCTCTCTTCTCAGTCCTGGAGGTACCGTGGGATGGATGCAGTGCTCGGCGGCGACAGGTACAGGTGGTCCCGATGAGGTGTGGTCACAGGTCCCGGTCTGTTTTACCTGAATTCTCAGCGTAATGTTGTTGTAGCCCGTGTGAGGGACTAGAATGTTCATGAAACACACAGGCGTGGGCAGTGACGTAATGCTAGCGTTCCGCGAGGTCCCCGGGGGAACTGTAATCGCATCGTTTATCGATTCTGCGCTCGTTTTCCAGGAAGGGCTCGCAGCGTTTGTAGGACGGTGACTCACGTGCTCGCGGCACATGTGACCCACTCATGCACCGTTGAACGTATTGCTGTGGAAATTTACTCTCCATGCATATCTTCCGGTGGTACATATTGATATATTGCTTATTTCAAATACATGCCCTATTATAAAGGCAAGTAGTGTGTAATGATGATAATAATTGCATGCATACAGTGATATTAACAGATGATAATAAAGAAAAACATGTTGAATGCAGTGAAATTAAGATTCTACCTGTGGCCGTAGTACTGCATATTTTCGGGTGCAGGGTCAAATATATTCTCCAAGCAGAGGTTTCGGTCGAATGGTGTAGGAGTGTCTGGGATTTTTTACGTTCCTCTTCCCTCACCTCTGCGAGATAACGCATCAGGGCGGGGCTATCCTTTCAGAATAGGTGTCGCTGCCCCTCCCTGTTATTCTCCAACCAGAGCTGAGGTTTCGGTTGAGTTTTGTAGGAGTAAAAAATCCCGGACACTCCTACACCACTCGACCGAAACCTCTGCTTGGAGAATAGGTCAAATAAACGCCAAATGGATTTTTCCTCGAAGATCGAGTAGCCGAAAAAGTTGGAGAATCGTCAGGCGGGCTTTTTTTCCTGCGGTGTGACGCCTGTATAGGACCCGGGCATGTATATGTCGATCATCGATATATTCGTATAAAGTTACATCGATCTCGCCGCGGGTCCAACATTTAACTGTTAACCTTTTATCTAATATAACGTTAACAGCCTGCATTGTATCTTGGGCATTACATTGAATGGAAGCTGTTATTAGTTTATGCCTTGCAACCTTAAGATTAAATTTACCTTCCCGCAATGTAACTTTACGTACACAGCGCTAGAACAACGCCATGCATCGAAAATTCAGGCCCATATCTAGCTCGTTACTTGTTAGAGAAAATTTGTCATTTCCTTCGAGACACTGCAATACACAAATCAGTCGCCAAGCGGCGTTTTAGAAAGGTCACGAAATTTTGAAAGCGAAAGACAGTAGCAGCAAACGCGAGCGATAACCGGCTTGCTCGGTGTGATTACACTACATTTTGTGCAATATACAGAAAGGCTGGTGACCAGGTAAGGCTTGGGAGCAAGTAAGATCCACTCTACACTTTAAAAGTCTTGAAATTGATATTTACGACTTCGCCGAGACCAAAATATTATGAGGGCTGTCTGCCCCCCCTCCCCACTATACTAGTAGCCCCACCAAACTGTAGACACCAATTATGATGCAATGTTATGATGCTAAGTATTATAGTAGTATTGTAACGTTTAATCATCAAGTCAAGGTGAAATCTTAACAATGGTAACGTTACCATTCGACTGTCGTTTCACTGTACAAACTGAGATGAAACGTTATTTGTAATGGTTGACCTGTCTCCAAGCAGATGTTGGGGGAAGCATCGTATTCACCTGAAGTACAGTAACATTGCAGTCAAACCTGTGCAAGTGATCACCTATAATATTGCATAAGGACCACCTAGCCAATGTGACTACATGTGTACTTTTTGGTGGTCCCTTAGATAACTTTTCCCATTGGCATTTAAAGTCTATATAAACCACCTGTCCACAGACCAGACTTTATTGCAAGGTCCCCAGAGTGGTCATCTTGGGCAGTTAAGACTATATATTCGCCAAAAGTACTGTAATTATGCCTATCATACTATGATAGAGGTTTGATGTTGATGAGTGCTATTTTGGACTGCTGTACCAGGTTCAACTTTCTTTTCCTCACCTCAGCATCACTACCTGGGACCGTCTCATCTACAGAGATTCCTCTGATGCTGACTGACTGACCCCATGATCTGCCCTAACACTGTCGTACCGATGTCTGGATGTCTATGAGCAGCGTCGCAGCGTTCCTCGCCGCCATGGGTTCGGAGCTGAGCAGCCACGGGCACCAGCTGGAGGACGACTCGACCTTCCACCACTCCCTCCACGCCGCAGACATCCTCGACTCCCTCAACGACCAGCGTCTACGCGGTCAGTACAGCTTTATCCGTGCCGACTGTTGCAGGGCTTCTCTTGCTTGCTTGCACTTCAGTCTTATATATTAGCTCTATCAACATTATATAAGACTGCAAGCAAGAAAAGCCCTGCAACAGTTTCCGCCGCTGCTACTGCTAGTCGAGTGTCTACTTCTAGGGTTTGAACTGGATTGAACTCTTAGTAGTCTTAGGCTGCTTAGTAACACCAGTTGAGCTACAGGGACATCCCTGTCTTGTCTTTGTGCTATATCGTATTCCTGTCTATACTAGCTAGTAAGTTAGAGAAGTTAACAAAATATGATACAAAACATGAAAGCATGCACATTCAAAGAGTATTCGTCAAAAATAGTTACTCAAGCAAATGGATAGAATTTCGAAACAGTTGACTGTTTCAAAACTTTATCCAGTTGCTTGCTAATGAGTTAAACTAATTTTGGCATATCTTATTATCTGGATGTCTGATCTTCATCAACGACTATTGTTTTCCTGTTACAGGGCAGTACACGGACGTGGTGGTGTGTGCGGACGGTGTGGAGTTCCCGTGTCACCGCGCTGTGCTGGCCGCTAGCGTTCCGTACTTCAGCGCCATGTTTGGCAGTGACATGAAGGACAGCAATGCAGAGAAAGTAGAGATAAAACAGGTTTGTTTGTTTATTTATTTGCACAAAAATAACAAACCACAGTTTATTTTGATCATTTATCTCATCTCATCTCTCCCTTTTTTCTCCATCCTTCACAGTATTTTGTGATGATTCACATAGTGTCGTGCCTGTCCAGTCTCTGATATTTGTTTATAAATTTGCAAAAGAACATTTACAAACAGTCAGGTAATAAAATGTACCAAAACAAATTAGCCGTTTGGCACCCGATTACCTATTGATACAGAGTTAGCCAACAGGGAGATGGTTAAGTAACTTTTGCGTTGTAAATTTTGATGACAAGTCTGTTTTTTACAAAGTCTATCATATCATACCTTATGATGGGTTCTAACAGTGTTCCTCACTATCTACAGGTGAAAGCCAGTGTGATGGGGGAGCTGGTTCAGTATGTGTACACCGGAAGGGTTCGGATCACCTCCCACAATGCCCAGGCCCTTCTGGAGGCTGCCTGCATGTTCCAGTGTTCGTCCCTGCGCGACGGATGCTGTCGCTTTCTCACCAAAAACCTGGACCCTTGTAACTGCCTTGGTGTGCAGCATCTCGCAGATGCCCTCTCCTGCACTGAGCTGTACACAAAAGCGCGGGAGTTTTCCCTACAGCACTTCCTAGAGGTCGCCCAGCATCAGGAGATTCTACAGATTCCAGAGGAGAGTTTTGTGGAGCTGCTCTCGAGCGATGACATCAACACGGACTCGGAGGAAGCGGTGTTTGAGGTCGCCATGGCGTGGGTACGGTATGACGTCGAGTCTCGAAAGGACAGCCTCGCTAAGGTCATGTCTGTAGTGCGACTGCCACTCGTCAGATCTGAATTCTTACTGGACACGGTCGAGACGGACTCGTTGGTACGGGACTCCAAGGCGTGTCAGGAGTATGTTGTCGAAGCAAGACGCTACCAGCTCCTGACGTACAAACGTCACGAGCTGCAGAGTCCGCGCACCAGGCCCAGACTCTCCACGGGATTCGCCGAAGTGATGCTGGTACTCGGAGGCGAATACGAAGAAGCTACACTGAATACCGTACATTACAGGAGCCCGATTACCAGCAGTTGGATCCCACTTAAAAGCATTCCAAGGCGAAACGAGGAACAGTACAGTGTTGTCACTCTTGTCAACGACATTTATCTCATCGGAGGCGTGTTTAAGGGGAGACCACTCTGTCGAGTGTGTTGCTACGACTCCTGCCTAGATGATTGGCGGTTTGTCGCGAGTCTGTTAGTGGCACGTTACCGCCACGGGTCGTGCGTCCTGAAGGGACAGATTTACGTCGTCGGCGGGTTCGACGGAAATAAACGATTGAGTCAAGTAGAGAAATACGACCCGAGCTCCAACCAATGGCAGGCCACGGTTCCGTTGCCGACCGCGGTGAGTAGCCCGGCCGTCGCGACCTGTCAGGACAGGATGTTCGTGATGGGCGGGGTCTGCAACGACGGCTCCGACTCCAGCCTAGTCCAAATCTTCGACCCGGACACTGTGGTCTGGGAGACGGTCGAGCTCCCGCTCATCGAGAACCGCTGCGCCGTCGCCGTGGTGATGGACGCAAAGATCTACCTGATTGGCGGATTCTCGAACAAGGTGCTTGTCCTCGACCCCAGCACCATGGACGTGTATCGTGTTGCGGACATGAACATACCGCGTACATTCCACGCCGCGACGAGCCTGGGCGGTAAGATTTACGTGGCAGGCGGTAAGCCGGACAGTGTGAGTTTGCCAGATGACAGTATCGAGTCGTACGATCCGTCAGTGGACCAGTGGGAGATGGAGGGGAGCCTGCCCTGTCCGCTGTACCTCCACGGCATGGCCGCCATACACAAGTACATCGGCAACGAGGGGAACTTGGCATATGTGGACTAAATCTACTCTCCAAGCAGAGGTTCGGCTCCGACTTGTTTTTGACGTCTTTTTTAGAATTTTTGTCTGGCTTTCTATCAGTTTGGCCTGGCAACATAAAGAAAATGGGACAAAAAAGAAATCCAGACAAAAAACATGTCAAACACAAGCTGAATCTCTGCTTGGAGAGTAGACATAATCTACGCAATTACATATTAAGCATGTATAGTGATCAGAATTATACAGGTTAGAATAGAAGTGCAGAAATAGTTAGGTAACCTTAATCTCCAAGCAGATGTAAGGATAAAGCGCATTTGGAACGATAGGAACTTGGCATATGTGGACTAAATATGCCTGTTCATGGTCTGTGATGCATTGTAGGTACATGTCATAGGTCAAAGAGACATCTGGACATGTTAGTATGTACGTCAATCTACGTACTAGTATAGAGGAGGCCACTTGAGAGGATACTTGGGTCAATAAGAAAATAATCTTGGGCCCACCAAAAATAGCCATAATACTTTATCAATAGCCAGATGGTCCTTATGCATATTTGAGTGTAGTTGGGTAACCTAGCTAGGTATGGTAAGGCTTTTGAATCTTCCTCCACTTCTCTGTAAACCGATGTAGTATATTTAAGATTATGTGTAAAAGTGTGGAAAACAAATGTTACTCATAGAGTCTTGTCTAACATATACATTATTCTATCTGACAATCACATTCCCATGTATGCAACAACATGTTCTATGTAACAAGATATTCTATGGAAAATATGGATAGCATTATATCTCCAATATGTTTATATCTTGAATGTAGACTGTTTAAAAAATAACATGTTCGTATGGTTAATATGCTGGTCCTATATTATGATGAAAGTGGTCTAGAACCAGTTTAGCTCACTTAAGAGCTGATCTTTCACTGGTCTTCATGAAAGAGAGACAGACGCTATGTACAGTGTTTATAGGTTCATTGTATGTACTGTGGAAATTTCCCTAGCTACAGTACAATAAACAGTCCAGGACCACAGCTTATTTAACATCCAGTCCTCAGGACTGCAACCCTTTCAAGTAGTGTTAAATGGGGTGGGTGACAACCGCCGGGAGTCAAAGTCCAGAGGCAGGGTCACAAAACACTAGACTATGCGTTCTACTATGATGAATAGTACGTTTATCTTAACCCGATACATGAAGTTATGTAATTTCACTAATGTTGTATTTGTCTAGGGACAACAGTAGTCTGTTTTTAGTGTGTATTGCAATAGTGTCATTGCCAAGTTTATTCACTCTCATATTGCAACATCATCAAGTGTACACAGTTCTACCTGATTCAAATATTTCTCTTCATGCACTGATACAGTGCAAACCCTTACGGGGAAACATGTAGAAAAATACATGTACACCACATATTCATACAACTTAAAGATATTGCAATCTGTAGCAATGTATATTCTTCATTCTTGATGAAAATGTAGAAAACACATTAGCAGAGATGCATGGAAGTGTAAAAATACCAGTCATGATCTTAGCTAGAAATTTAGAGTTACAAATCTCGTTTTTCCAGTGTACGGTATTACAGTATAACTGTAACCTTACTCACATCACTTTGTTATGGTTGGAGAGGATTGTGTTTAGAAAAGGCAATACATGTATTATACAGACCATTTCTAAGCTAGATTACATAGAGAAGACATAGACATACTGTGATACATGTGAAATATCTTAAAACTTTAAGGCACATTGAAAATTGTAGCTAGAATTCCCACTGCAACATTTTCTCAATATGGTAACACAGTTGATAAAAAAAAAGACAAAATATACACATGGAAAATATATTGCAAAAGCTACATTGCTCTTTACACATAAAAAACAGCTAACAAATTTCAGTAGTGTTTGTATAGCATCACTCTGAAGCTAACTGCTCAGTTGAACATAAAAATTCATCTAAAAATATCTAAAAACTGGCTTTACCTTTGTGGGACTGACAATAATCTGTATTGCACTTTATCTATAAATGTATCTATTTTCTTGCAGACACTTTAAGTTTAAAAAATGGCAGGAATGCTAATTGGATTGTTTGTTTCCATGATATTAGGCCACACCAATTTATTTCCTCTTTATCTCAGACATTTGTTATGTGATGTTTGGGTCTTTAGCACACTGAAGTAGCCGTTTGGCACCCAATTCCCCATTGGTTACAGAGTTAGGCAACAGGGAGAATGTTAAGAAGAAAATTGAGTAGTACTTAGCCTGGGTAGGCAGCAGGTTACAGACCTGTCTGGAGAACCGTATGCCTTTGGGAGCATGCAGAGCTGAGTTAGCAGGGGAGGGAGGATAACTTGAATCTGACTGTATGCACTTACTAAAACTTGCCCTTAGTTTAAGGCATGTCATTTTCCAAGTTAAGATAACTTTGTAAAATCCGAGAACCAATAGATAAAAAAATTGGTGCCTTACCACCAGATTGGGGCTCTCTCCAGCTTCAAATCTTTTTTCGTCCCAATCATTGTTTGGAAGCCCATGTTGTTAATTTTCCTTCTTAAATCTGTCATTTTAAGCTGGCGAAACTACATTTTCATCAGTTTCCTGTCACGAAGTTGAGATTTTTTGGACGGATGGGGTGAGATTGTCCGTCCTGACGAGCAAATTTCTATCCCAGGACGGAGGGAAGGACAGGTCCTGGAGACAGCCCTGCACCACTCTCCACAGCATGCCCGACTCACTCGGTATGTTACCTCCCGCATCGGCCCTGCTATTTCAAGCTGGTAAAATTGCTTCTGCCGACGTCACCACCAAAACAGCTTTCAGCCAATCAGAGGCTTTGCACAAGCTCATCTTGTGCAAAACAGCAAGGGTCGCCGGGAAGCTATCAGCCAATCAGGTTACGTCTTACAGTGCTACTTTGGGTTCAGAACAAAATAACGGCTATTTGTGCCAAATAAGGTAAGCTCATTAATTATTCATGAGCAACTGTTGGTAACGTTGCCAGAAGCGATTTTACCGGCTTGAAATAGCAGGGCCGATATGGGAGGTAACGTACCGAGCGATATCGGGTCGGCTGAGGAGGGTACCCTACACCAGATACATTAACTACAACTCAAAGGGGAACTTTGCGAGGAGTAGCATGACTGTGAAGCCTGTCAGCAAGCCCAGGTTCTGGAGGAAGAACCGCAGCAGAGATGAGGATTTCCCTCCTCCGCCCGGATGTTTCGCCTCACTTTTCTCTTCGTCCTCGTCTACAGCATTCATCTCTGGCATCTGGATTGAAAGGGGAGGTCATTGAAAGTTAAGTCAAAGAACAGTTGAGCTGCTCATACATTGGTCAGGATAGAGAAGACAGATGCTGTATCTACTGAGTATATACAAGTTCATTCATTGCCCTTCTAGTAGATAGCTTTTAGTAACACTGAAAATATTACAAAATATTTAGTGCTGGCAAACCTTATAATAATTCCAAACATATCTAGCATGCATAAAAGTTTGCTTCGCAGCCTTTTTTGAGCTTACAATGTGCTTTTTTCTGATGGCAATCTAACTATTTGGTTTCTCTGTAGAGCCGGCTATAACTTTCTATATATACTAGGCTCTGTCAAAGAGGTGATTAAAACGCGAGGAATGATTTCAAACGTCTATAGAGGTGGCCTACAAGAAGCAGAATACAGTTAGAACTGATATGCCATCAGAAAAAAATAAAGTTTAACACAATGTTTCTAATCCCCCCCAAAAGCCTGACTCACAGCGCATGTGTACTCTCCAAGCAGAGGTTGGTGGAGAAAGTTGTGACCTTATCATATATGCCCTGTCCTTTGTACTCCCCACCAAACCATGTACAAAACATTGTATAATATTATGCACACACACAGAGACAAACACTAACAACTGACCATGTCCACCAGCGAGATGTAGAGGAACATGCCTGCAGCCAGACCAAAGATCCACTGGCCCACTTGGCTGTTGTCTCCCACCATGATCCCCACGACCAGCCCCGCAAAACAGGAGCAGGCAGACAGGAAGTTGTAGAACATGGCCTGCCGCACAGACATGCCTGCATTCAGCAGAATAGCAAAATCTCCTACAGAATAAAACATACAGAATTTACTCATGTTTCTATGATACTGTGTTGTGTTTATAGAACATGGCCTGCCGCACAGACATGCCTGCATTCAGCAGGATAGCAAAATCTCCTGTAGGATAAAACATACAGAAAACATTTATTCATTTGTTTGGCTGGCGATCTGGTATTGTACAGAAGACTAGATTTTCATAACATCATTCCTTTGCAAAATAAGTGCTTTCTCAACATGAAATTTCTCCACATTGCCATGGTAGCTAATAAAATTTCAAAAACTATAGGAATCCTGGGGAGAATCCGTCACTTTATAACCCGTAAAACCTTTATTACGATATATAACAGTTTAGTTTACCCCTACCTCATCTATTGTAATATTGTCTGGGGTAATGCCTACAGAACTACCCTTCACCCAATATTAATTCTCCAAAAAAAATTTGTACGCATCGCCACTGGTTCAAATTTCTACACGCACTCTCTACCTCTATTTGAAAAACTTAGAATTTTGAATATTTTTGACATAAACAGATTTCAACTTGCTCTTTTCACAGCCAAATTCATTAACCATAATCTGCCTGATACTTTTGAAGACTTTATCAATTTTCGCTCCCAGTTTCACAATTACCAAACACGTCAAAGCTCAAAGTTACACATCCCCCTATTCAGAACTTCTTTAGCCCAAATGAGTGTAAAGTTCAAATACATCAATGTCTGGAACAGTCTCCCCTCCCCCCTAAAGAATTCTACTTCTGTGATAACCTTCAAATGTAATCTTCGAGAGCATCTCCCATCAAATCCCAACTACTTCTAAACATATTTCTGGTCTTCGTTAATAATTCATTTCTTACGTTTAATCTGTATTATATTATCAGTATTCGATTTTTTGTTATATAGTTATTTATTATGCTTATTTCATTATTTGGTATACCTTTATTCGTTATCTATTATATTATTTTTGTAATTGATATTTGTTAAGTTAAAAGGAGGAGGGCTTCTATAAGCCTTGCAGGTTTCTTTCCTCCTCCTGCACGTTCTTATTGTATTTCTAATTGATTTATCATTGTTTTCTGTTATTATGTGCGAAATAATAAACAAATAATGATAAAAGAAATAATTGAAAGGCACACTTGTTATGTGGGCACCCTAGCAGCTTTCTACGGTATTGGAGCTGAGTATGCGGTTTTCATATCTCATGTTCTGGACATCCTATGGTCATGATTTTTCAAAGGTAGATAGCTCTTAGGCTCATGAAAAAAGTGGCATAGATTTGGGCCACATGGAAACTTTAATCTAACGACAGGGACTGATTATTTTAACTTTGTGAACATGCCTACATTGAGCAGGATAGGAAAATCTCCTGCAGAACAAATTTCTACCAAGTTGACACAAAATTGATCTTTCAAGCTAAGCTGGAACATACCAAGTTCATGTGGAAATTCTTCGCACAGCACAGCGAGTGAAGTGCTGATTCCACTAAAGACAGACACTTGGAACGAAGCTCCGATGGCCAGACCGTCCATCAAGTTGTGTAACCCATCTCCAAATATCACCATCCAAGCGACAGTTGCTATGGTGTCGGTATTAGAACACAACGCCTGGCAACAGTTTCTCTTCTATAGAACAAGGAAGGAAAACATGTTTAATGTTGATGGGGGTTAGACCGTTGGACATCCAGGTAATAAGATACATGACATATATTCAAACTACAAATTAAAATTACTCAAGCAACTGGATAGATTTTGTAAACCGTCAGATGGATCACTAAAGAAAGATATTGGATGCTACCTGACTCATGAGTCAGGTAGCATCCAATATCTTTCTTTAGTGATCCTCAGTAAATGACGTAAGATAGTGGATGCCATCTGAAACATCTGACTGTTTAAAAAATCTACCCAGTTGCAGTCTCTGTCAACAGAGACTTTGATTGGGATCTCTATCAGTAGAATTGCCAATTATGCAACATCATGGTCTCTACCTGACATATATATTCCCTAATTTTCGGTACCCTTTGACTCTGACTGTCCTCTGTACTGCTGTCTTCCACAGACTCCTCCCTGTCTGGGTTGTGATAGTTTCCGTTTCCGTGGTGATGGGGTGGATCTGTTATGGTGGGATCTACGTGTGACAGCGTGCGCGCCCTGACTGCACACACAGCCACGTCCGCCCTCAGGTCCATTTTCCTGTTCTGCTCAGCATACTTCCGTGCCTTTCTCTGTGGAGAAGAAACATACAAATTTTTCAAAACTGGTACCAATATGTTTGAAATATGTTACAGACTATTGGAAATATGTAACTTGGTTTAATTTGTAAATTAATCAAAAGTGAAATACAGCCACCAAAAACATTATATTTATCTTCTCCAAGAAGGTTATGTTTTCAGTATTATTTTGTTGTTTGTTTGTTTATTGTTTATTTGTTCGGCTGCGTACAATGTACAGCAGCCAAGGCTGCGCGACTAGCTATTGCTATTACAAGGGGCCAGCCTTGCTGCGAAAGTACATGATAAAATACTTAACAACTGTGGACAGCATAACTTGAGAAGCTGTAGTTGGGTTTTTATTTTATTTGGTATGTGGGAAGGGGTCAGTAAAAAAATAACATTAGGTTGACTGACAACCCCCTAGAGGCTCTACAGAACTTCCAGTTTTTGTAGCTTGTGTTCTGGGCATGATATGGTCACAATTTTCCTTGGGTTATAATGGGCTATGCAAACATGCCTCCCTTTATTTGACTTACAACTTTTCTGACTCACCTTTTGTCGTTGTTTTGATGCCATCTTGAGCAGCCTCTCTGTGATGAAGAACAGGTAAAGTCCCGCCCACACTGCAGCCGCCTTCTCTGTGTACTCCTCAAGGGGGAGGTCAAAGGCCTGCAGAACAGCAAGGGTGAAGGAAAAAGGTCAACAGCTCAAAACAAGGTCAAACCTGTAAAGGGACTGAGGAAAAAGAGGTTGCCATATACACTGCAGGTGGTCTTGATAGACAGGTGGTCTTGATAGACAGGTGGTCTTGATAGACAGGTGGTCTTGATAGACAGGTGGTCTTGATAGACAGGTGGTCTTGATAGACAGGTGGTCTTGATAGACAGGTGGTCTTGATAGACAGGATTCTGCCAGATCAGCCTGGCCTGAGAGGGATCCGGAGTTGGGTTGGTACAGAACATATATATACTGTAGCCTGGAGTCCAGCCTTCAAGTCTTAAATAGCTTTAGTCCGCTACCCAAGCTTCGCTCCTCGCCAAGGAGCGGAGCTTGGGTAGTGGACTAAAGCTATGAAGGCTGGACTCCAGGCTATATATGGTATAGACTGACAGTTCTGGTAAAACATACCTGTGGGATGAGGTGGAACAGTGCACTTCCCGACAGCGCTCCCACAGCCAGAGCGATGAGAAAGGTCAGCAGCAGTGTGTACAATCTCTTCTTCATGAAGGGCACAACGAGCACTCCCACCACAGAACACAGGCTGATCACAGCAACGGACAAAACACCAAACCCCCACACTGTGATATGGAATTGGAACAATTAGTAGTAATCATATGTAAAGGAGAAGATTTAAGAAGTACAACATTACACTAGAAATGAGTACTAAAAGTTGCAAAAACAAAAAATGAGTTGGATCCTTAGTACTGCTTAGAGATTAATTATGTATGAGCCAAAAAAAACAAATATTGTACAATGTAAAATTAAATGCAGATATTTTTGCAATGGTTTTATGTTCAAAGTTTTCGCAGTGACCTCTTCACTGCAACCTTAAACCAATGCAAAAATCCTTCTTCTGCCTTTTGCCCGCCTACCCCTTTAACTTGTTGTAACCGCAAACTTAAAAACCACCGCGAGCACTCCATTTTCTCCTTACCGCAATATCTAATCCCTGCAAACTTAAATGCAGCTGCTACAGTTCTGAGTTATGGCCAACATTTGTACCCTTATCTTGTTTACTCTTTTAAAACAACAGGCTAACCAACTAACCTTCTGCTGGGCTGGGACGTCCAGATCCATTGTGCTCTTCTTCCGGTGACTCTATGCTGTTCTCCCCTTGACTTTGGCAGCCGATGGTACGGTCCAGGCTGTACAGGAGTGTTGGACAAACCTCCCTGAGCCCCGTAGCGTTCAGCTCTGAGTCTCCGGACATGTTGTGAATCTGTAGTACCTCTTCTGCTGTTATACACTGCGGGTTGGACAAATAGACTAAATGATAAACCATGTTTTGTATCCTTTACATAAGCATGTCTAAGATCATGACACGACATGGCAGTGCAAATTCAAAATAAGTCACCTGAGCTGCTTGCTGCAGAGGAATTAGTGTAAAGACATTTGGCACCAGCAAGAAATTTTTACACAATTGATTTTAATTTGCTTAATCTAACTTGAGATGATCTCTCCAAGCAGATGCTTGGGCTCACTTTGGACATATTGCTTTGCTTTGAATGATAAGGCCCCAAAGTGTGAAAGCAATCTGGGCTAGGTTGGGAGTAAGTCATGCAATATTACATATAAAATGGTTGTGACATGGTCATTGTGAAAGGTTACAAAGACAATGGTTAAAACCGGTGGAACTGCTCCCAACCTACTGCCGACGTTGGTTGGGGACAAGGCTAGGGGAAGGTCCTGAAATGAGTAGCTGCATATACCACAGGCAAATGTACAATCATTCAAGAGCAGTACACAGGTCCTGAACTTTGGAATACACCCCCCATAGAACAAAGACTTTTAGAAATGGACTTTAGGATTGGAATTAGGACTGGTACTGAGTTTTTAATTTGTATATTTTTGTGATCCTTGTGTATAATGTCTGTGCATTGTATTTGTATCCAGGGAGCCTGAAAAACAGGTCAAGAGACCTGAGTGTGTCCGCTGGTTAAATAAATAAATGAAATGAGTGACAATGGTAGCTTGGGGTCAAGACTTGTAAGCTTTGGTCCCTCCCTCAGCTTGTTGGCATGGGAGCGGATGTTGGAAGCAATGGAGCAAATACAACTCACCTGCCGGTAGATTAATCAACAATGCACCCTTAAAGGCATCCAGAGAATTTTATGAGGCTTGAAACTTGAATAAAAAAACTCAAATTTCTAGTCATTCCTACACATACCATTACATATCGACATTAAACGAACAAAGATACGATGTCGTTATGTGGTGAGAACTGATATAAAATCCTAATAGACTGATCCTGACTGTCCATCATAATTAGCGGTTCGACCAATGAGAGAGTGACTGCATGTCCGTCAAATATTTGCATTTTTACTCCGGGAAGGAGGATGACCTCCTTCTGGGAGTATTGGGAATGCATTTGTTTGCGCGTTCGCAGCTATAACTCACGATCCCGTTGTCGTATTGGTGTGTAACTTAGCATATCGTTTGCCTGGTTCGGCGTGGTGATGCGCAATAGCTTTGTTACACCATAACTACTTTAAACGTCAATCCAATATCGTAATTGCACCCCTATAATTAATGCTATGTCCCACTGCCCTGCCATAGGGACCATGTTATAATCCGTTATGCATGACTGGAATACTTCAGGCAGATACGGGGTATAAATCTTCCTTACTTGCTGTGATCGTATAGTCACTGTTACATTGAAAAATAGACAACGTGCATCACCACACGCAACTTAGCAAACAATATACCAAGTTACATACCAATGCGGCAACGGGAATTGTGAGTTTTAGCTGCGAACATGTGCCGAGTGACCTCCAGTCTGTGTATTAAGTATGCGGTGTCCACTCGCAACTCGCATACAGTATGTGCGCACGGGACGGACGATGCACTTTTACGCACAGTGTGAAAATGGCAAATCTCTGGACCTTCAAACTTACCACACTTGTAGTTTATAATACGGAGGCCGTGACAATGTAAAAAGTTTACGCAGGGGATGAAAGATTGTTGAGAAATATCTCTCAGAAAAATTGCGCGCGCCAGTGTCACTTCCGGGTGGTTAGATCCGGTGACCTTTGACCTTCGTGAAATGTTACGATGATATAAAATTAGCCTTTTTTATTGCAAATAGCTTGATAGCTATAGATCAGGCCGGCCTGCAATAAATTGTGGAAAGAGGATTTACTGCATATTTGTGATTTCTGATACATCTTAGTTGTAAGGCTGAATGGTTCGTTGATAATTGAAAAGGGGCCATCTAGATCTAACTTTGTGACTTTTCCCGGAATTTCTAGATCCCATCTGTGCCATGCTTTAAAAACATACTTTTCAGCAGGTTGACCACTCCTATATTGAAAGAAAAAGATAAACAAACACTTTTTCTTTACTTGCTCTAAAACACTACTTGGACTGTGCAGAGATGCAATTTGTGTGGGTCAATACTTGTACATACTATAAATACTTCACGGAGAATTGTGTCCTACGGACTCTTGTTATGTTTTAATTTTGCATTTCTTCATTTTGACAGAGGTGGTATGGTATCGGTCTATTTACACTAGGCGTGTGAAACTAAAAGATCATCATGTAGCTTTTTTTGTGCCGCTTTTGAGCACATTTGATAAGAAATTGCACGCAAATGTAGTAAACAGTAGCATTAAATGTCAATTTCATAAAGATTACAGCAACTTAATCACAAGAAGAAGAAGAAGAAGAACTAGAATATTTCCAGTTTTCAAGCCTCATGAAATACTCTGGGTGCCTTTAACATCAGGATCCTGGTACATGTAGTATTAGCAATTGAGTACACTGTGGGAAAAAGGGACATGGGATTAAACATTAAGCTACAGTATTTTCTTTATACAAAGCTGTGAGCTTTCAGATCTGAAAAACAAACAATGGATATGTGGCTGGGAATGGATAGAATTAACAACTGAGCTTGCATACTTCAAACGATTGAGAGAATGAATAAGTGAGTGAGTGAATGAATGAATGAACAGTATGGCCAGTGTACACTATTTGTAGTCTGGCGAAGAAGAAGGTACTGGCGGTATTTCTTTTCACCCCTGAATTTTTTTGCTGACCTGCCATAAACATTGTATGAGTCAGCTGTTACAGTGTAAGAAGGATAATTAGGAAGGTGATAAGGATTATAACGTCCTTACAGCTGCCTTTACTGAGCTGCTGGTTGGAGTCAAGTTACTTGAAGTTGGTCAAGGATGTCCTTACTGTTTGTTGGAATTGTGAAACTGTGAATTTGAATGATAAAGGCTATAGGTACAGGACATCCTGAATCCGGGAAGTAGAAAGAGTAGAAAGAGAAAAAAACCATGTCAGGTAAATAAACAACGGAATCAAGTAAACATATAACACACAGATATACAAAAAAACTGACAAGGCCACAACTAATTATATAACAACCTGCCCTTTGGGTCCAACAAAGTTAGTATCAGCCTCACATTTGACCTCCTGGTTCCAATTAGTTGGTGATTGGGACTCGTTGGAGACCCCGGTTCGAATCCAGGGATGAGCATTCTGGTTCAAGGAGCTGCATTCGTCTTTCGGAAGGGACGTAGTAAATGGGGTCCCTTAAATCACTAGAACAGCCCCACTACTCAGATGGGTACCTGCTGGCTGTTCTTCGGATGAATAAGAATATCTAGTACTACATGAAATCACTCCAGCAACCACAAACGTACCGTGTTGTTGCACAGCTCCTCCCCGGTGTGACCTATCCCCTCCGTCGGGGCGCCTGTCGCCTCGTCCCGCCGACCACACCGCTGCGTCCCGGGGCAACTCGACGCGTTCCTGAGCAAAACTTCCAAGTCCTGTACGGTCAAACTGCCACTGGACCCGTATCTGTCCAACACTGCTTGGATAAAGCTGTCAGGAGTTCTCAGATCTTTGGGAACCGAACCCAGGACCGGTAAACTGGAGATAGAGAAGACCGCTAGAAGAGTTCCCACCAGAATGATCCTAGTGTCGTAGCTCCGAGCCATAACGAAAACGACTGACGAAAAACACTGGCTAGGCGAAAATAACGTGTTACAAAGATTGCAGAAAGAACAGTTTCTTCTATCACCTACGCTGCATCACCTATAATGACAAGATAGCGTCTAGTTAAACTGTTTAGAGAAGAAAAACACCGTTTTCTGGGAAGACGAAGGGAAAACACCACGCAAGCACGCAACACCAACACCAGCTGAGTGATCTTTGACCCCGGCTGTTCCACCTTACGGAGTCACACATGTATTTTGGTTATACATGTACATCTAGATAGATTTGATTTGATTTGACTGTAGGAAAGTACAGCCAGGACTACCCAACTAGCCGAAGATAGATCTATTAAATAGATGATTAGAGACAACATGTGGATTTCGTTTTTTCATAGTGTCATCATCTTTTTTTCTCTCTCTTTTAAGTTTGATATGAGTGTGGACTGTCATGTGAGAGAACTTTGATTTTCTGACATCACCTTTGTTACCAGCGGTCATTATCAGAGTGTGTTACATAAGCCACTGAGCAAGTCTCTCTTAGAAACAGGGCGGACAGAGTCCAAACAGACGAGATATGGTATGGGGCGTGCAACAGAAACCGGGTCAGTTCATTTTCAAACTGGGCCGATGTTTACATTCTGCAAGGTTCTTCCCCTTGCCTGTCAATAGCGGGCTAAGATCCTTATTGACAGGCTTGCCTGTCAATAGCCTAGCCTGTCAATAGCCTCTGTCTTAGATAAATTGTCCATCATAAAGCAATGTAGGTCCAGGGACATTTAATACCACACCATGGAGTTAAATTAATAGTCATGGCAATAAATGATTCCAGACAATAACACAATCACTTCCAAGATAATTGCTTTGTGACATTTAATCAAGTAACATTTACAGCTGAATTTACAGGATAAAACATGACTTTTGCATTCATTTTGTCATGACCAAACAACCTGCTCACAATGGAGCTTGTACATGTTCATATTGCTATTTACATAAGTAAAAGGCAAACTCAATACTACAACTTAGATGATCAATATTCAATATCACTGGCATAACTTCTCTAGCCTGAGTGTCATCCTAGTTAGTTCCAGGCATTGGGAACTAACTAGGGCGCCACTCAGGCTAAAACTTCTCAAACATAGACGGAATCTTGGTTCATTGCTGATGGGTATGATGATAATGTAACAATACAACTACATCTAAAGTCTTGAACAGAAAAATCTAACAAATGCATGTAAAACTAAAAGTCTACATCTGTGCAAGAGCAGTCATTGGTTAAACGCTCATATGGGACCAGAAAACTGCACACGCACAGAGGTATTTTATGACTAAGAGAAGTTAAAATAAAACCTTCAAAATATAAACTAAACAGTCTATGTGGAGAGGGAACTCATTTCTCAGTCAAGCAACATCTTTTGGAAACAGGAACTTTGCGGCTCCAGATGTTTTACTGATAGCAGTGTGAAAGATGTCAGTTTGCGGAGGAATGAATCCACTCTCTCTATATACTTAGTACTTCAAATCATAAACACTAAGAAAATTGCTAAGCAGTCAGCTGAGTGTGATGTGCAGCTAGACCTGAGAACAAAAGGGAAAAAATTTGCTAATACATGTACTGGAAATATAATACAATTCATTTTATGGTTGTACATGTAGTATGCTCAGGATACAAACTAAGGTTGCTCGAAATGCTACATACTGTTTAGAGAGGATTGACACAAACATGTAACACATGTAGAAACACCAGGTCCTGTAACAATAACTAGCCTCCTTAGTAGGCTTTATATGACTTGGGCTTTCTGGGGGCTTGTGATGTGCTTTTTTTATGATGGCATTTCAGTTTGAATAGTACGTTGCTTCTACGGAGGTTGCCTAAAAGAAACAGGGTACAATCTGAACTGACATGCCATCAGAAAAAAACATGACTCACCATAGGCTATGCATTCACCACCATATCTAAGTGGATGTTAACTTGTGCCATAGTAACTTTTCAAAAGTGTTTTCTCTGATATGCAAAGCTACTAAGAATAAGTCTGCACTTCACATGATAGGGGTGGAGGGGTACCCTAACCCAGCAGTTGAAAACAATGTAGACAATTATAGTAGCTGTTTAGACCTAAGGAGTCTTCATAAATACAAGAGTTTTTAGCCTCACAATTTCAGTCACAAGGAAGGCCTGATGCTTCCAACATTTAAAATACTAACCCCTGTTTGAAGAGTCTCAACCATTCCAAACAATCATACTAAATTTAGGTTCACCAAATCTTCAAATTCATTTTGTTGGATATATAAATATTACTTCAACGGAAATGCCCTGACATATCATTTCACAATTTCTAGCCTGAGAATAAGGAACAAGTGACTTACACATATTCATAATTAACTCAATTAACTCAAGTGACACACACATATCAATCACCACATTGGTCCCATGAACATAACATGTGTTACAGAAAGAAATATTAAATAACATGTCACTTATCAACAGAATCAGGGCAGGTTTACTAGAAGTCAGTATTGGATCATTTATGTACATTACTTGATCACAAAGACATTGGACCATTCCTCTCTCTCTAACCCTTTGCTGCAATGGTATGGTAGACTGTCCCTTCTAGTCTCCATCAGACAAACTATACTCTGGCCAAAAAATAGTAAAATTTAGCCAAATATAGCTAATAATTTACCAGGGGAGTTTGCCCACCATAGGGTAACATTTGCCCGCCCAAGGGGAAATGTTACCCTTACAGCAGACTCACTCTCCTGGCCAACTATTCACCTTATTTGGCCATATTCTATTATCCATTGGCATAGCCACTTACATGTAGGAAGGCCTGGTGGAGGTCAGCCCCTCCCACCCATCTAACATGTAACACAAGCACACATGAGCAAGTCTGTAAAACATCATGATCACACTGAGCTGTT
Organism: Branchiostoma lanceolatum; assembly: GCA_035149815.1. NCBI lineage: Eukaryota > Metazoa > Chordata > Leptocardii > Amphioxiformes > Branchiostomatidae > Branchiostoma > Branchiostoma lanceolatum. Next base: position 37,768,497 of record CM068867.1, on the reverse strand, counting down.
GCAGACATTTACCTTTCTGCACGTGAGATTTTTTCGAATTATGTGCATCAGGGGATAAGATGTAATGGTAGCCACAATTTTGCATCTCTAATGTACATGTTCACGTTATTGCCACTGTATTGTATGAAATTAAAATTCGAACAACTGTAAGACAAGTTGTACAGGCACAAGATCTGCACAAGTGTTGACAACGAAGCCCTTTAACAGACAGAACACGTACCTTTACCATGTGTTAGTCTTCTTATTCACAACTTACGGGGCACAGTGAAAAGACTACCAAGTATAGGAAAACATCATAGCTGTCCTAAATGTTATGTTGAAAGATTTCTCAGCTGTGTAGTTGCTTGTATACTAAAGACATCCATGTAGGAAATGCTCCGGCCGATTTGATCTATAAAACTACTGCAGGTTAAATAGTCACCACCACGGTTTGCTACTTTTTCTTTTACGGTACCAAGCCTGAGAGTTGGGCATGAGCTAGCTGGAAATTACAGATTTAGATTGCAATTTAGTAGGCAGATGACCATTCAATCTTAGAATAGGAAGTGTTCCATGAAATCCATGTACCCAACTATGAAAGTTTTGGAGCAGATTGACTAAAAGTATCAAGTAGTTAATCTCTAAGCAGATGAAGAAGTCAATGCTTTTTTTCTAATATTGCTTTTGTCCTCATCTTTGCATCACAAGAAAAATGTGCATCATTAGAAATAGTCCCTGACCGTTTCTTCTGTTTGGAGGTTACCAGGCAGTGTCAGATGTTAGTACGTGCCCATGCCCCCCTCCCACAGCTTGGTGCCCAGTTGTCATAATAATACCTACAGAATACTACTACGCTACACCGACTGTCATCATTTCCACAGCTGGGTGCTGAGGGTCTGTCCCGTCCCCGGCCCGCCCGGGGCTGCCACAGGGATCCCCGCTGACATCCCTCCTGAACTGAACCCCCCCATCATGTCCCCTGGACCCGCCATCCTCATGCTCTGCAGCTGCTGTTGCACCTGCTGCAGGTGCATCTGTTGCATCTGCTGCTGTTGCTGCAGCTGTTGCTGCTGCATTTGCTGCATCTGCTGAGCGTTGAACATTCCTGGCATCATGCCGCCTGGTACTCCTCCCATCATGCTGTTGGGCGGCATACCCATCATGCCTTGCTGTGGCTGCTGTGGTTGCTGCGGCATTCCTCCCATCATCCACTGCTGCTGCTGCTGAGGTGTTGGTTGCTGCTGCTGTTGTTGTTGTGGTAAATTCCCTGCAGGAAGAAAAGTTTGATGTCAGTTTGAAAATGAAGTGGGTACTAGATCACTGTAAACCTAGGGAGGCTAAAAAGATGCCTCAGCCTTTTCTTTGTCTATTGCTGACTGATAGAAATACCATTAGGTGCAAAAATTTCCATTGAGGTAGGGCTGTCTTCAGGGTTCGGCCTATCGTCTCGGGCAAAAGTTTGCTTTTTAAGACGAAAAAGATCTGAAAATTTACATGTCATGACAGATTCAACCACAAACAAAGAGGCAACAGACGAGACCAAGAAGTCCATTCCACAATAATGATAAAGTTTTGTGTTCTACCTTTCTTGATGGAATTGTAGCTGTTTAGACCGAGAATGTTGGCCTACCTACGAAATCTCAAAAGAATCTCCAGTCCGAGACCTTTGGTCTATGGCAATATGACCAATATGTCTTACCCATCATGCCCTGCTGCATGCCCTGCTGCATGCCTGGCACCTGGAACTGTGGGGGAATGGCTGCAGCAGGCTGCTGAGGCATGTACATGCCACCTGGAAAAGGAGAGTTTGGTGTGAGACAAACAGCTGTACATGTGGAACTGTACCTACCTAGTATATTGTCAGCTTTCAAAGAACAAAGTAATTTCTAGGCAGAGTTTGGTTAAACTTTAGGCTGGTCAAATTATTTTAGGCCACAAGACCCCTAGCAGTTGTTCTGAAACTGCAAGGGCATTTTTAAAAAAATGTTTGCAAGAGGATAACTCAATATGAAGGGGAAAAAAAGACTGCATGATTGTCAAACGCAAAAATGCATATTCTGATCATACTCAACAACAATGTTAATCTCGTTACTAGTCTGTTGTATCTGTTATAAACACTCACTGTAAATAGCTAAATCATTGAAAAACAAAAAAACAGAAATTTTCCCCCACCTGGGACACCAAAGACTTGGTTCTGTGGCTGCTGGTTCGTTGAGGATCCATACAGAGAGAGGATGGATTCCTTGGTCGACTTCTGGGGTTTTGGTTCATCCTTCAAAAGGGAGTCCTCGGCATTTGATTGGCTAGGCTGGGAGGGAGCTGTGCTCTGATTGGTGGAGGAATTGAAGGCTGCAAAGAGGTCATTGCTGGAGGAGGCTACTGGTGGACCAGTTGGGGAATCTGTGGTAGGTAAGTAGAAAAACCCCTCAGATTAGAGTCCTTTTAAACTTTTAAAGATTTAGTAGGTAGGCTGACACTCAAGGGCTGAAGGGCTGCCATTCTGCTAACCAAAGAAAGCTGGAACATTTCTTAAATGAAATGGAATGTCACCCTAAGCCAGTAGAAATGTGAGGTGTTTTTATGTGACTTTCAAGTGTACACATGTGCAGAATAAAGGGATTTTTTAAACAACAAACAAACCTCAGGAAGGCAAGGTTTATGATAAAGATAGATTCTAAATGGTTATCATACTTAGCGGTGGGTAGGCTAGCACACTCTATGGGTCTTGCTAGATTTACTTGGAGAATATTGCATGGGTCGTATCATGTACAAGGATAGGACAGTATACTGCCTCGTAGATGATTTACGAGAAGGTTAGTACATTGTAGGGTAGGGTACATTAGTACAGTCAGGTGTGGGGAGTAAAAAAGTTACACATATTCTTTAGGGATAACTCCCCTCTAAATCCAGCATTTTATGGACAAATCATTAGTACAACAGGAGGAAGTGTCTTATGTTATCTAGAATATCTTAACCCTATAGTGGCAAGATATGAATTTGCATCAAAGTCCAAGTCACAGCATTTCTTTCAGGATATTGTAGGACATCTCTGTAGGGATTTTTACTTGGTTTCACCCCCAATCATCGAAATCCTAAATGACAGAAAAATACTTTGGGCTGGCACAAACACTAATGTACTGCAAAACTTGATGCATATCCCAAAGTTTGTATTGTATTGTATCGTGATCAAGTTAACTGGATTTGTCAAAGAAATGCATACTGTTAACAGCAGGAATGGTTGTAGATGTGGCTGCAGACAGGAAATCTCCGAAAGGATCAGCATCTCCATTTGTCACTGGACCATCTGGAAAATAGTAGGAACATAAAACACTCTACCTTTCATTCACTGGGACTTGTTCCATCAGAAGAGAGAAGGAACATGCCGACATATTCTAGTATACATAGAGAGTGGATCATGCCAACATAGTCAGTATATGTATATATATGTATAGAGAGAGTGGATTCATTCTTTAGCTAAGTAAACCAACATCTTTTGTACCACATCATCCCTCGTATGAAATCTGAAAGACATCTAGCCAAACTGGTCTGGGTGACAGGCTGACTAAAAGTTCTAAACAGGATTTATGTGGCTCCAGATGTCTTACTTAGGGATGACTGCGGTGCAGTATATGTCGATTAGCCGAGAAAGAATCCTCTCTCTATATTTTTAAATAGCATGCCAACATAGTCTAGATTATTGGGCAGTCTTGACTAGGCTATTTCAGAAAAAAGGCTGTATTAGTAGAGCAGCACCACTAGCGAAGGTTAGAGGTTACGCTTAGCACTGTAGAAGGATGGTATCCCATCTAGATCTGTTGGTATAAAATGTCTACATTAGAATCTACAAAGCTGAACCTTAACCCGGTTAATGGCAGTAATCCGAAGGGACGGGGTGGGGGGGGGGGGGAGTGCAATTAGCATTCCATACTTATGGCGTGATCATCTGATTGGCTGTTGGCATTAGTGTCTGATTGGTCAGTGTCAAAGGTCAGCAGCTCCACATCTGCCTCTTGATTGGTGGATGGTTGCAGAATGTTATCCATGAGAAGGTCATTTGTGTCTGTGGATGAGTTATGATCAAGATAGAGTGAGGACAGGTAGGTTGTTGATACCATTCTGAATTTCAATGTGCATCAGAAAATCATTGTTAGGAATGAGTCTCAGAGATAGAAATTAGAATAGAAGTAAGTAAGTCTTGTAGAAAAAGTTAATAGAAGCAAGTAGGTCTTGTAGAAAAAGTTAGTATTCTAACCTGTTAAAGGAAGTAAAGTTGATAGGCCCTGATATCATTGTATATCACCAACAATACGTCCTACAAATAAGATTGATACCACCTGATACCTAGTATTAGTAAGGGTGGCCAGTATATACACAGTCAAACCTGTACAAGTGACCACGTCTGCATAAGGAACAACCAGCCAACATGATTGCTTTTTGGTGGTCCCCTAGATAATTTTTACCATTGATACAAGCATCATGCATCCTGTCTATAGTGACCACCTGTCCACATAGACCATAGTCTATCGGTCCCCTGAGTGGTCTTCCTGGACATTTCTGTAGTGTATGCTTACCTAGTCCCAGCAGGTCCATCTGTGGCTGCACAGGTTCACTCTTTGCTGGTGTAGGAGGTGCAGACGCAGACTTGGCAGGAGCCGCTACCTCTGCTTTCACAGGTCTGGGCACCGTGGGGGACTGCTGGCGATGGGGGAGGGGTCAGACACACATAAGGGGATTGGAACACTGTAAATACTTGTACTTTTGCAGGGACTTAATTTTGTGATACAAGACGAAAGGAGGTTTTCCCTGTGTTTCAAGTTTGCGGTTGAAACCATTTTTGTAGTACACTGTAAGCCATTGAGCAAGAAACTAAGTAGTGGAAAACATCTAGTCTACACATTGTTTTCATAATTACAGAAATGGTTTAAAAAAATTTCTTATCATACAAAATGTAAGGACTTACAATAAAAAAGCTAACATCAGGATAGCAACACCGCCTTCTATAATAAGCATGAGACTACAAATTTTCTTGTACCAACATCTTCCTCTTGCACTCATACTCTGCTACAAACATGTACATGTACAATGTTCTAGATAAAGAACCTCAATATCAGTTCATGTATGTCAAAGCAAACAGCTTAACAAGAGGATAATATCAATACCTTCTGCTTGTCCTTAACAACAGATGGAGGAGAAAGTTTCTTCTCTCTCCTCTCTTTCTTCTTCTCCCTTGGTTTCTCTACCTCCTCCTCCTTACGAGGCTGAAAAGCAGTAAAAACAAAAGAAGAATTAGACAAAGATCTTCACGGCAGACTAGGAACCATTGCAGATGCCATCTGGTGCGTTTGAACTTGCATCAGTGGTTCCTTTGATCGCATTTCTTCATTGTACATTCAGGAGGTCATGTAATCATCATGTGCAAGTTCCCATTGCAGAAGTTTGCACTAACGACACAATTTTCGACTCTTGATTTGTGCAATACAAGTTATACAACCATCATGGAATGGACTGTTTGTTATGTTGTATTCATTTTGCTACTTTTGAAATTTTTTACTATTAATTGCATTACATACTTTGTTTCCAATGTTGTACAGTATATATTTTGTAATATAATGTATGCTGTGATATTCTATGTGTGGTGCACGGTAAGCAATAACTGCCTGTGTTTTACTTGTTGCAATTGTATTTTGGCAATCCAAATAAAATCAAATCAAATTACAGTAATCAATACAATTGCATAACTGTAACTCAGGGCTTGACATATGCTTGTGAGATCAAACAGACATCCCCCAGTTACTTTTTTTACATCAGAATCACATCAAAGTGTACATGTACTACCTTGAGATCAGCTGGTGTGATGATACGGGCACTTTTGTCGATGTACTGTTTCCTCTCGTACTTGGACCGGATAAATTGTTCAAGGGCTCTGATTGGGGGGTTAAGGTTCATGCAGAAATTTTGTAACATTGTTAACTTCGAGATGCACGCACTGTTCGTGTTATACACGATATGTGATATTTCCATTGTGGATATGTTTCCATTTTACATTCAAATGGTATCTTGTTCATGTTTATCATACTTTATCAATAATTAAGGGACATAAACTTTGAAATCTGCGTTTCTGTTTTGTCTTGTCGGTCTGCTTGTTCGTAAGAAGACCACTTGTCTAAGAAGACCAGATTCTATAGGTTCCTTGGGTGGTCCTCTTTGGCAAGTTTGACAGTATTACATTAGCATGTCAGTGGCGTCTATGTCTTGAGAAGTTCACACATGAAGAAGTGAAGGATACGAGTCTGTCTGTGGCCTTCTGAAGCTGTCGGGGAGACGTGCCTCGTACACAGACCGGGCCTGATAGTTTCCCACCTCCTGCATCATCTGGGGATAAAGACAACTACAGTCAAACCTGTATTAGCGGTCACCTTTGCATAGCGGCCACCTGCCCATAGTGGTCACTTTTTGTCGGTCCCTTGGATTTTTCCCATTGACATAAGCATTAAGAATTAGGCTATAGCGGCCACCTGTCCAACGCGGTCGCGGCCAGACGATTTTCGGTCCCGCGAGTACAGTAACACTGCCGATAACGGTCACGGCGCGCCGGTAGAAGCCGCATCGCCACCGCACGCCGGGTTCAAAATCTTCATTTTTTCACGCAGTTATCAAATTTATATGGACTCAACTGGATAGGATCATAATGAAGAAAACCAGAATGTTTTATCTTTGTTAGAAAATCCATGGTTTGACCAAGGAGGTTGACGCGAAGTCAAGAATAATTTTCTTCACATGGCAAGCGTTTGTACATCGAGGTAAAATTGACCATTTCTGTGCATTTCGACTGGACAAATATTACAACAGCTTTTTGGAAAATACAACCCACACATGTACCTGATGCGGTAAGTTCGCGAAATGTTTGAATGCCGGCCCTATTTCCGTTTTCACCGGGAATTCATTCAAATATTGTGCTCAGAACGTGTTTCACGCAATTTTCAAAATGGCGCTGATACAAACTGGATTGGTAGCAGCATAAAGGTCAACGGAAGACACCACTGTTACGGAGGTATAATATACTAAATTTATTTTGCTGCAAAGTATCACTGAGGATAATTACTAAACCAAAAGCTTCAAAATGAATGTGGATAATATTCCTTCGATGTAAAATTTGGGCTGTTGCAATTTTCTGAAAAGACAAAAAGCCCTCAAAAGAGCGACCTTCTTCTGAGTACCCTATTAGCATAATGGTAGATGCTGATCAACACAAGCCACGCGGGAACCGAACCAACGCATCAAGAGGAAAATTGTCGCCACGATTTTGTTTGAAAACAGTCGAAAACGAACAGTAAGTGACAACTGAGCAACATGTATTTTGTTCTTAACTAACTAGGAGTAAATGAACAACAATCAAACTTCTAAAATGTGTCTTACCTGTTTACATGTGTACTGTACGGTGAATAAATGTATCTCAGTGGGTACTGAAAACATGTGTCACTCGTGGTCAATTAATCAACATTTTCTCCATAGCGGCCACCTGTCCTTAGCGGCCAGTTTTGGCCAGTCCCTTGAGTGACCGCTATAGACAGGTTTGACTGTATCAGAACCTCATGCATGATTTAGTAATATAGATATATCAAAATACATTGGATTCCAGTTCCGCAATCTATGGTGGGAGTATGTAGCTAAATATCCAAGTAAAGCTAAATATAAGTTAAGGGAAAGGGTTTGGAAGGGATCAGGAATGAAAAGATATTTACGTTATACAGTACATAAGGAGAGCTGCACTTTGAGCACGTTCAACATCCCAATGGAGAGTAGGGGTCCATCCCGGTGTGAGTGCATCAAACGCTACAGCCTGGATCTTACAGTTACACAGCTTATCCAAAGTTGGCGTTACACCAGGGCTGTCACCAGCTTTAAATTTTGTTCTGTCCCACTCCTTGCTTGGGAGCCATTTTTTTTTAATTTTCATTGTTGAATGTGTCATTTTAAATTCAAGCTTAAAAAAAATACATTTTCATCATTTTTATCTCATGAAATTGATATTTTTGGAACGATGGGGGTTGAATTTTTTTCCGTCCCAACAACCAATTTCCGTTCAGGGACGGAAGGATGGGTCCTGGAGACAGCCATGCATTACACATAAAGGTGGTTTAGCGGTTATGCAAAACAAACAAACAACAAGCAAAAAGTTCCCACCTGTATCTGCTCGGGCGTCCATGAGTCCAGGTTGACAGACTTGACGCGGGAGATGTGCACGCCCAGGTTACGGTGAATCCCGGCACAGCGGATGCACAGGAACAGGCCAAGATTCCAGGATGCCCATCTTGGTCCTGCAGGGGAAAGGGGATCATTGTCACCATGATTGTCACATACATACATTGTCACATACATACTGTAAATCTTGAATTGAAACGTTCACATAGTTTTATTTTCACGTCTCATTTTGACCTTTCCACTGTGGAACAGGCCCAGGTTCCTGGACGCCCATCTGGGTCCTACGGGGGGAAAGTGGATGTTGGTCACCGTGGGAATCCTAGCCTGAGGTACTAGCCTTTTTAGCTTTTGTCCGCTCACCACGAGCTTTCGTCCGCTCACCACGATCCGCTACTGGCGGGTAGCAGATCGTGGGGAGCGGACGAAAGCTAAAAAGGCTGGACCTCAGGCAATGGTAATCCAGCAAACATACTGTAAATCTTGTAATTTGTTTGCGGTGGTTTTATTTTTTCAGTTTTCGCAGTAAAAATTGCAAATTCATGACACTGCAAACACGTGTTTCCAATGAATAACTATATGTACTACAGAATAGTTTCAACTGCAGCCTAAAACACGGCAAAAAACTCATTTCCCCTTCTACTACAAAACTAGGCCCCAATGAAATGAATGAGTTAAGACATTACAATTTACAGTATCTGAGACATGGAAGACGAAGTGTTTTTTCTTTGCCATTTGCTTATACATTTCCATGTAATTCAAGGAATGTGATGCTTGCAAGTGTTTTCGTTCTAGTATAACAATCACCAGAAATACCACATGAAAAATTCATGGCTTCTCTTCAATAGATACACATCGGTATGTCTCAGTTTTCCTCTACATTCACAATCAACTTTCACATTCAACTGTCAGATTGAGATACATGTACCATGGTATGTGCTAATTAGTGAACTCATTAGATAGTACAATCCATCCCTGTGCAATGGGTAATGGAAAAGAAGGGTTTGCAGCATAATTCACACATACAGTACTCTGTCCCTTGTTAACTATGTGTACAAATTGTTTGCGCTGTCCAAAGTTCAGATCAACAGCTGAGATAAAATAGACAGCGATTGGATGGACACAGCAAAATATTGAGGTAAATCTTTTCCTCTGAAGTTGTTGAGGCCTAATGTTTTGTGCAAAACCAGCAAAAATTCATGTAGCCGTGGATGTCAAATATAGATCTAGAATTGGGTCAGTGTGACCTGATGCCCAATTCAGCAGTAATTTCCCGAAGACGGTCTGACCCTGAAGTGAACCCTACTTTCGGGCATGTTTCCGCATTGAAAGTAATCTGTCCTTTCTACCCAGATTGACGTCTGTGGGGTAACAATAATTTGCGAATTGCGACGTGGATTAGTTAAAAAAAAATACAATAAAGAATGTTCTTTTAGACCTATCAGCTTGATTACAATCAAAGTTTGTATCTTTCTGACAACATCACTCACATCATCAGGAATTTTTGTCGTAACAGTTGTGGAAATGGATTTTATCCTATGCGAAAATGTCCATTTAAAAACAATATTTTCCCCAAAGATTATCAAAACTGTAAATACTGAAAAAAAACTAAACCTGGCCTAAATAATGCTAGCTATTAGGGATATCCTTCCCTGAAGTTCCTTCAAATGGATACTGTAAATCTTGAAAATTTTTGCAGTGTTTTTTTCTTCATACATGGCACCTTGAGCATGTTGAGGATGGGTTTCTACCATAATACAGAATTGATTTAACGGTGAACTTCAAACTAACGAACCTCCTTTTTCCCTGCAAAAATGAATTAGTTTTACAGTATTTTGCTTCTAGAAGCCAAGACAGGACAGTACAACAGGGGTGAGCCCCCTAAATAAGGACATCAACAACAACAGCGACTTAAGAGGTCAGACCTCCTTGTTCTGAACGAAATTCTGTAAAATATCTTTTAACCTCCTTGTTCTGAGTTTGATACAGAAGAATCTGAAAGGTGAAAATTATGCATCCGGATACCTAGCCGTGGTGACTCTTTAATCGGGTATATTTTGCTGTATGTCTAAAGACTCTTTTACATCACCCCTTGTGAGGGTAATGTAAAAGAGTCTTTAGACATACAGCAAAATATACCCGATTAAAGAGTCGCCACGGCTACCGGATACCCTACTAGTAACCTCCTTGGGATACCCGACTTCTAGCCCACCCTCCCCTTCCGCCATGGCAGTTACAGACAGAACCCGTATTCAACCCGCGATAGAACATCGGCTATGCCCACTAATGACATCCTCTGACATATTAGAAAGTTGCCAACACGCGAGGAGACAGTTTGATGAGGGAAAGTCCTGTGGGACCCGGTCACACCGCCCTCCCCACCTCCAAAAACGTTACGTTACCACGTACTGTCAGGTGAAAAAAGTAACCGTACCTTTCGCCTCGCAATCCACGCAGTATTTGTTGTCTTCTTCGCGTAAGAGCTGCGCTAGGATAGCCTGGTGTTTTTCCGTGAGTTTCTTCTCCCGTTCCCTCTCTTTTTCACCTTTCTGTCGCGACATCTTGGGGGTGAAAGGAAGGACAAATGTGGGAAAGGTAGACACTCCCTGGCGGAACCGGACGAACTGTTCAGGCAAGATGGCACCCGGAAATCAGACGTGTTCCCTCCGCGACGGACTACTTTCTTTTACCGCAGCACTTATATAGAGAAACCAGTTTCAAACCACCATCATCCATTTGCTATCCACTTAAACATTATGATATTTCTATATCAGACAGAAATTACATGTTCAATTGGACAATGAAAAAAGTAAAACATTGAGGATCGTCACTTTAATTATCATGAGCGGAGTACTACAAGTTGCCGGGGAATCCCTGTATGAACACCGCCGGAAGTACGTCAGGATGACACATGTTCCCCGAGGGTGACCCACAACTGGCGTGTCTTGTGACTACGTCACTACACAAAATAACAGACATCACCTGAAAAACGCCTGGGGTGGTACATCTCCGCTTTATCCCCAAGAGTTAACACCTTTTCTACGTTGTGACATTCTTGGAATTTTACGATGCAGTATTTGAAGAAAAAGAAAACAGTGCTGGCATTCTTATGTTTCCATAGAAGACTTTCAGTTTTGTTGACACTACCCATCATAATTTCTACCAATCTTGAATCTTTAAAGAACTACAAATGCATTCCAAAGCACCTTTGCCTGTAAAATTGAAAAAAAAACTCCACACACAATAAAGACTAGAAAATAATTCTGTCCACTATCAAAATACTACATAATAACCTTTATTTATTCACCTGTTCATCAACTTAATGGCTTCAAAAGAGTGGTATGATGGCAGTTCTTAATGCCTAAACAATCTCATCTGAAGCATGGAAACTATGAAACCGGCACTTCACACCACTATACTTCAATAACGAATCACTATTCTTCCAAACAGAACGACTTACTAGTATCACACATTTCATTCAAGTGCACAATACAAAATATGAAAAGTATGTACACGAACTTCAAGTCACTACTTTACTCCCTACTTTACTCCCTTCACTTCATACGATGTGGCATATTTTTGCACTATGGTTGCCAGACTGCAACTTTCCTGTCAAATACAATTTTCTGAAATATCCTCGGTACGTTTAACACACATATTCTTTTATATATACATATCAAAAGCTTCTCCATCAGGATAGAATAGTAACACGGCAGTTGGAAAAAGTTAGAATATGTTGACAAACTTGTGATAGAAACATAGATAAGGAATATGGAGATTCACACAATTCTAGTTGTAGATGTAAATATGGAGGACATTTAATCCTTCCACAATTTTAATCTCCAAACAGTACATGTCTAGACACTTGGAAAACAGTGTTGAGATGGGGATAAGGTTGCACATTATTTAGAACTACACATTTTGTAATCTCCTTCTCTTGGTGGAACTGGGTGGGTTAGCAGGACTTGAGGGGCTGGATGAAGCAAGCTGCCGCGTCCTTTTCCTCTTGGGCGAGCTGTCAGGTGTGTTGGTGCTGCCTCCCCGACTGGACTTGGCACCACCTGAGACACAAGAGTAATGACTGGTCACATGGGTTCTCCATATTCCATGTTAACCCCAACAAGGTCTCCCCAAGCCATTAATGTATGACCAGAATGTTTTGGGATTTTCAGCAATAGCTTCCACAAGTATGTCTACCACTACTTTTTTTTTTTAAAGCTTTTATATTCATGAGAAGCTAAGATTTTGTTTAAGACAAAGTTAGGTACTTTTTAACTCTGTTGCATTTGTGCAGGTCTTACTCTTGCTCTATTTTCTTAGCTTTTGTTTAAAGTACAGGTGTTGCTTCTTACAACATTCAACATTGCCTTCTTAAGTTTCTGTTGAACCAAGGCAGGTTGTACATGTACAAATGTATCTGATTGATGTTGCAGTATTTCACAGAGGATATGCGTTTTCATAGTGCATTTCCTTTTGTCTTTGAAGCTTGTCCACTTGCGTGTCACAAACATGTCTTTATGTTATTGTTTTTTTAGTAGATTGCCAGTTTCAGGGAGTGCAATGTTGAAAAATCATCATTTTAGAAGCTCCATATAGCCATGATCTCGGACTCCTAAAAGCTTAAGACAGGTAGATATCGTTTTACCATAATACCCAATATGCTTACCCATTTCTGAGTCCTTAAGAGAAGCTGTGTCAAACAACTCGTCAGGATGTCTGATGTCATCTGGAAGAATAAACTCCATCTGGCTGTTTGGGAAAGGCAAGATTTCTGAGTCATGCTGCAAAAAAAAGAGTTTACAGGGAAATTAGAAACTTTCCAAATCTGCATCCACTCAAGTACAATGGATAACTCAAGAGCCCTGTTGCTGAAGGGGGTAGTTATTCTTACTAATCTTAGTAAAACAGACACACGGTGACACCTGTACATGTTACTACTTATTCATTCTTTTTATCTTTTACCTCTACATAAGGACCATCTGGGCAATGCAACCGCTTTGTGGTGCCTTCAATAATTTTTTCCATCAAAATATGAGTTAAAAATCCTTTCAGTAGATAGTGACCACATAGACCAGAATTTATTGGTCCCCTGAGTGGTCTTCTTGGGCAGTTTTACTGTATGTACATGTAACATTGCAAAAATTTATCTCTGACACCATGATTAATTCCTTACCAGTGCAGGCATGTCGTACATGTCATCCAGGTGGACCCATATCTGTTGTGCGCTGATGTGTCTGTTGACCATCTGATTGAGTTTTTCATGGATACATGCCATCTGGAAGTGTCGGTTCACACCTGTACAACATAAAGGAAACAGTTCTGTTGGTTGAGCACCAATACCAGATCACCCCAAAATCAATAATAATATTTATACAGACAAACGTTAACTACATATATCTCTGTTTTAATTTGCATGCTACTGAGTCTGCATACGCAGTATCATTTCAGTGAATATCATTGTTGTTGTTGTTATTATTGTCCTTATTTTACATCTATTACTGTAAATGCCTGTGGTTTTTATTTTTGTGGTTTTTATTTCGTGTTAAGGGGAAAATGGAGTGTTCGCGGTGGTTTTAATTTCATGTCAGTGCTATAGTCACAGACTGCTAAATGTTCGCGGCAGCGTTTCCACCAGAGGGTCGTCTTCCCGTCAAATGACAGCCTTATCTGGCTTTAGACGGCCTGAACTCAGACAGAGTTCCTGTTTAAAAAAGAATTGACAAACTTTTGCCGAGAAATCAGAAAAAAATCTGAGAGGTCTGCATAATATATGCATAGATAGATCGCATTCTGTGACGATTGAAGCAGTTTTGTAGCGACCTTCATAACAAATTGATTTTCACAAATAAACCAAGTCTTCCCAAGTGGATGGCCTCTCAGTCGCGGTCTGGCGGAAACGCTGGTTTGGTTGTTTGAACCTTTGTTTTTAAGTTTGTGGTAAAACGGTCGCTGCGAAAACTGCGAACATAAAACCACCGTGAACATTTCTGCATTTACAGTATCTGGTGTGACCTGATCTCTAGGTGCTGGTTTTCCCTCAGTTTCATGGATATCACCTCTGGCCAAGTCTGCATAATATTTGCGTTGCACGATTCTCAAATTTTTGCTAGAAATTATGTGTTCAGAGTTAGCCTGTCTAAATCAAGCTTCTAGCAGTCCTGAGAGCGAGAGATTGTGTAACACAGCATACTAGTGTGTTCAGGGTGGTCTCCCGATTTAAAATCCTGGGTTTCAGATCAGATAATGAAACAAAGCAACTGCCCCCCTCCCCACATGCGAGGTTTATACTTGATTTCTTAGTACAAACTATTAACAACTGACCGACAGGCTTGTGTCCCCTCATCGCCTGGAACAAGTTGATCTCTAGATCCACGTTCGTCCAGTCGACTGGAGGCGCACCGTCGTCAGTTTTCCGTGCTTCACGTCCGGACGTTCGCTTCTCGCGCTCTTTTCTCTCACCCGCCGCCATGTTGGATGTGCTCTATTATGCTTCAGGGGAGGACAAAACAGCATAGGAATACAGAAAGTTTAACGTTATTCATAGTAGCGTTTTAGTACATACCACCAAATGCTAAAATGTAAAATTAATGATTTATACGTTTAGATTTGGCATATCAGGAGGTTAATTTTCGTATAATCTTAAAAATTCTTATAGCTAGCCCCCAGGGTAATATAATGTGGACTCTTCCATAGAATCCTTATCGCGCATGTCCATTTCTTGGAAACTTTTTCAAGAGCCAAGTTATGGAAGAGTCTGTCTGGGGGGATTCGGATATATTTCAACGACTTATAAACTTATAGATTAGATAGCTAAGAATACCAATAAATTCTAACTAGTTTATTAAGTATCGAAGTATGTTATATATAAAATTCATCTCACATTTTATGCAAAAATACTTACCTACCAAATATTTGCGAAAGTGTTTCTCCCTTCTTATCTAGTGGTATGGTCGTTATTGCTTGTCTCCACGCTGTCTCGAAAGTTGAAAAGTCCTACTCCTGTCACTTTTTAGCTGAAGCATTTACTTTCGTTTTCCCACTGTTTTTACGCTATGGAGGACTGGGACGCTGAGATAAACGACTCAGGGTCTGGTGGAACTAGTTTCCAACTCGGCACCACGCCAGGCTTTCAGCGTGGAGTCAGCGAAAGCACTCAAAGTCATCGCCGTCAAACCGAAAGCAACGGTCCGGCGGTGGGCTTCGGTCGCGGAGGAGGCGGCTGGGGAGGGGGGACGAACCGCAGGGACGACGCCGACACCAGAAACCACGGCTTCGGTCGCGGGAAGTGGGGGAGCGAGGGAGAGAACTGGAGAGACCCGGGCGGGCGGTCGAACTCGAGCGGCTTCCGTGGCAGGGACCGCCGGGAAGATGGCGATCGGTTCCCCGGGGGAATGGGGAGGGGCAACCGCTTTGGCACTCGGGACGGGGGGAACTCTTATGATGCATGGGACGATAGGAACAAGCCAAGGCAGGACGACCATGGAGGCTTCGGGGGAAACCGTGACAGGAGAGGCCCTGGAGGAGGAGGAGGGTTTGGCGGACGGTCATCTCAGGAGGGGGGCGAAACAGGAGGCAGGAAAGTCATCACTATAGCTTCTGCAGAGGTTGGCAAGTTGATAGGTAAGTAATCATTAAGTTGGAGAAAGAACTAGATTATGTATACAATGGTCAATTGTTAATCATCAAACTCTGGCGTAGAGCATTGTCATTGTAACTAGAGCATTGTCATTGTGATGAGTCTTGTCAAAGAGAAAACCTACCAAAGTGTTCAGCAATGTGTTCTAGAGGAACAGCAAGAACTTGTCCACATGTGGAAAAACACCCCACATCTGTAAACAATTATAAGTGTATAAAGGGGCAGATTCAAGGCCAAGCAAAAAGAACAACCCTGTACATCTCATTGTTTCTACACTATTAGTATTACCTGAATTGTGAAAAGAAAAGAAAAAGTATCAAGGTATCAATTCTGAAAAGAAAAATATTAATTTTTAGCTGTAAACTGTATACAAACTGTACCATGGTCTTTTTGTTGCCAATACTGACATTGTCATGACTGTCATTACTTATGGATATATTTTGTACCAGGCAAAGCTGGAGCAACCATCAACCGCATACGAGATGACAGCGGAGCCCGCATCAATGTAAGTAGTACTAAGTACCCATCTAGTGCTTGAAGCCAGGTCATAGTTTAAAGTGTGCATGTTCAGTATGATGAACGTGTTGCTTCCATTGAATTAACTTGCTTTGCTGTCGAAAATTTGAATACTGGATTCTGATGCTGGAATTGATGCTTGTATGTAATTGTTTGAGGACACCAAATGTTCTCAATTTCTGGCACATTTCGCATGGAAAGGTGTGTTCTCCTGGGTATGACATAAAAAACGCAACTCAACTTCTTCCTTTCCCTCTAGCTTTGAATATTAGATTCTCAGCCAGCAGTTCCTTCTGTGGGAGAGAGTAGAGTAGAGTAGTTCCTTCTGTCCCTCCCCAGATCCGTGACCAGGGTGTTCTGGAGACTGATGTGGAGTTGGTAGGGTCACCTGAGGCCATACAGCGGTGTGAGACCTTGATTAACGACCACCTGCACCCAGAAGACAGGATCAGTGAAGAAATGAACAGTAAATAGTTAACAAACAAACAAACTAGGATTAGAAATAAACAAGTAGATAAATGTGCTTTATTGTAGTTTAGAATCTTTTAAACAGTTCACTGAAGTGTGTGACTTTTTTAACACTTGTCAATTTTGTCATCATCTTTATTTGTTTTCCTTCTTTATTCTTTTGTCTTGACTTGCTAGTCTTGGCAGTATTTGTAGTGATAATGTTCCAGAAGTTGTTTACATTACTTTAACATGCTTGCTACTGGTGGTATGAATTTAACTTTCTTATCTTTTATTTTTCCAGAAGTGTCCTTGGAACCTCAAGCGTGAGTATGCTTCATATAATGCTACTTCACCTAAATCCGCAGGGTAACATTTGCCAACCTGCCTACGTGTTCAGGCCAGAAACTGGCCCCTTGCTTTCCAGGAGGATCCTCTAAGCAGTCCTGTCCCATATATGTATCCATAATTTTTTTAAAGTTAGGGGGTGTTAAGGGATGCATGCCAGATGCAACATCAGTTATGATGTCAGTAGTGCAAATTTGACAGACTGACATATTCAGAACACTGTCTGAAAAGCTTGCATTCAGAGACGATGACATCAAAAACTTTCCACTTTCACGACACATGGCTCCTTTTGTTCCCATGCAGCCCCAGGATCAACTGGAAGGAGCTACACGCCAACAGGGAGGCAAACGCAGCCAAGAAATGGGAACGTGAGAAAGCATGAACATGTTTGGTTTTTTTTATTTTTTTTTAACGATCTCGCTCAATGCAAGGCCGTAAGAGGCCACTTCTCGGCATTGAACTAATTGAACTAATGTGGCATAGGTGAGAGACAGCGGTGTGTGTTTGTTTTAAAGGTTTGTAGGTTGTATTCGGGGGGAAAGCAGTGGGCTGGGAGGGAATTCCAGAGTTTTGCGGTTCGTGGAAAAAAGCTGTTACTGTAGAATGACTTAGAGGCTGGTAGTTGTACAGTGTAGTGGTGTGAATCAGAGGAGAACCTGGTAGTACGCTGAAAAATTCTCTGTGGTGGGACAAGTAGTCGGAAAGTTCATCAGAACACTGGCCGTGGAAGTATCTATGAAATAGAGACAGGGAGGCAATGTTTCGTCTGTGAGAAAGGGAGCCAAACGATGACCAAATGTTATTGTTGACATTGATTTTGTTGAGCTAGATCAGTAGATGGTAAAAGAGTGCCTTTTCAAGTCATATAGTGATTTTGTGACTGTTGTTTTTCTTGACACTAGAGTGCCCAAAGATCAAAAAGAACTTCTACTTTGAAGACCCTGGAGTTGCAAACATGACACCTGAAGAAGTGGAAGAATTCAGGTCAGTTTGTTTTCAAGTCAAGTCATTCTTTTCCTTCTTTCATTGTCTCATTCAGTCACTCATTCCTTGTAGATTGTGGACTCAGCTGAAATACATTTCCATAATATTCCTTGATTTGTGCAGGAAGGCGAACAACAAGATCACGTGTACGAGTGAGTCAGGAGAGCAGGTCCCCAACCCTGTCAGGACGTTTGAGGAAGCTTTCGAACACTATCGTAAGTATGCAGACCCAACTGCACCGTACATGCATTGTGCAGTGGCCAAGAAGTGGTGGAGATGTCATTTAATGGCAGGCAGCCTCTATGTAAATATGTGTTTGTAACTGTCACCAGTCTCACCTCATTAAAAAGGAATGGATTTTGCTGCTTTCCATTCCTCACAGTTATTGTTATGTAAAACTTATTGTATTGTCATTTTATTTACGTTATACTAAGTTGAAGCATCTATTATGTTATACTACAAAAAAATTCAAGCCACCCCTTCTCTTATCTCCTCCAGCTGAGATCCTGACTGAAATCTACAAACAGAAGTTTGAGACACCTTCACCTGTACAGAGTCAGGCGTGGCCTATAGCACTGCAAGGAAAAGACTTCATCGGCATTGCACAGGTAAACAAAGATTCAAACAAACAAACAAACAAACAAGTAAATAAATAGTTTGCACTTAGATTATCAGTCATCTCTTCAGTAATAAATTGTTGATGAACTCCTTTGTCAAAGAATGAGCAATCCACTGCTTCTGTGACATAAACATGTCAGTGCATAGCTATCTACCGTTATAAATGTTTGTATTATGAATAGAAGTTACATGCGCAATGTTTCCAAGGGACTGACAATGTCGCAACATGAAGTAAGTAGACTGTCCGTCCTTCTATTTCAGACAGGAACAGGGAAGACATTGGCTTTCCTTCTACCCGGGCTCATCCACATTGACTTACAACCCTGGTGAGTAACATGTAGTACAAGAGATTCTTTGCGGAGACAGTCCTCATTGTGGATAGAAGCACGGCAAGTTCAACTGTTTGTCAGTGTTGAGATGTACTTAAGTTGATCAAATACACTACCAGGATTCTCGTCTGATCATGGAAGGACTGGCGGAAGTGGATGACTTTTGTTGAACGTTATGCTGCCCTTATGGCTGACTAGCTATGGGATTGATGATGACTGACGACTATGATAACAGCTTATGTTTCAAAGTACACCTAAATGTGTATCTATGTATTGTAGTATACCTTTAAGGCCATAAGGTTCTTTCTTGCCCTTCTCCACCCAGCCCACGTTCCCAGAGAGGAGGTCCCAACATGCTGGTTCTGTCCCCTACTCGTGAGTTGGCCTTGCAGATTGAGAAAGAAGCCAAGAAGTACAGCTACAAGGGCATCAAGTGGTTAGTATAACACATTTTCTCCTCCTCTCAATAACTTTCTACTAAGATGTTGTGAAATAATGATCTTGATTCTTCTATAGACGTGGTTGGAAGTTGGTTGGTGAGGTTGCCTTCTAAGTCTTTAAAAGTACCAGCCAACTATGAATTTAGCAAAATTAAAGTCTGAAAAGTCGTACTCGTCTTAGATGCTTACTGAAGCTAGAATAGGATGGATTCCAGGCTACTCCCAACCTAGCACGGACCTTGGTTGTGGGAGTGGTTTGTAACAAAATCACGGGAAGATCCTGAATGTGTGGCAGGGCCTTAACATAGCTACAAATGTACCACCCCCCCTCCCCTATAGTGTGTGTGTGTACGGCAGTGTGATATGTAACATGTACCACCCCCTCCCTTGCAGTGTGTGTGTGTACGGCGGAGGGAGCCGGCGTGACCAGATTAATCTGGTTCAGAAGGGAGTAGAGATTATTGTGGGAACAAGCCCATATATTCTCCAACTCTTTAGCACTTTGATTGATGATTGATATGTAACATGTACCACCCCCTCCCCTCCAGTGTGTGTGTGTATGGAGGAGGGAGCCGGCGTGACCAGATTAACCTGGTGCAGAAGGGTGTGGAGATCATCGTGGCGACCCCGGGTCGGCTGAACGACCTGCTCATGAACGGCATCCTCAACATCACCAGCGTCACCTTCCTGGTCAGTCAACAGTGATTAAGTTTATTGCAACAATGGTAGATGTAATTTGACTGACCTTGCAAAAAAGTGCTAATACTTGAGATGACTGACCATGGCTGGAAATACTGGGTGCATATGCACCTGTGTGAACCCTAAATTAGTGCTGTGCACATAATTTTGACTGTGGGTGTACCAGTGCACCTAGATATTTTTGTAGGCTGTAGTGCAAAGGTACTATAGGTACTAAGGTACTTTAATTGGACATTAGTTGAAAGAGTATTCTTGGAATTTAAGTATCAGAAAAAGCAATATAAACAGACTGAGTGCACCTCCCTCCAAAAATGAATTTCAAGCCCTTCTGACCTTACTTGTGCAAAGGCCTTGGGGGGTAGAGTGTTTGCCTAGCATTCGGAAAGTTGGGGGTCCAAAAATCTGGCTAAGTCATAAATGGGTACATACTACTTTTTCTGATTAGCACTCAGCACTTTTAAGAAGAAAAATCATTGGAGTTAAACCACTACCAGTGGACTAGCTAGCCCCTACTGTAATGACCTGTGTGGCCCAAGGCTATAGGAAAGGAGGTGGGCACTGCCCATATACATCTTAAGGTGTGAGAAGGATTTTAACTGAAAAAACAGACAAACTGGTACTAATGATTTTGAAAAGGTTGATGAAAACTGATTTTGGCTATTATGTTTTACTATAAACCATCAATGTGTTTGGAGGTGACCAGTAAGCCAGCAAAATCTCACAACACAGCCTTTTTTCCCAAAGGTTCTTGATGAGGCAGACCGCATGTTGGACATGGGATTCGAACCCCAGATCATGAAGATCCTGCTGGATATCAGGCCTGACAGACAGACAATCATGACTAGGTAACTCCCTTTCACCAGTGGCTGTGACCACTGAGTGATCAATGGATTTCATACAACTTTTTATGCATTTTGTTTGTTTTGTTGTCCTTTATCTTAACATCCTATTCTAATAATAAGATCATATGGCAAGAATGAACTACTAATGTGTCTATGTTGCACTTACATTTTTTATTGCCACAAGACTACATGTAGTACTTCTGATGTATAGCATTTGAAGATAATCTGTTTTTCTGTACCGTTTTCATTTTTCAATTTGTATGAACCCATACATACCTCTCCCCCCACAGCGCTACCTGGCCTCCGGGCGTGCGTCGCCTAGCAACCAAGTACATGAAGAACCCCTTCATGGTCAACGTGGGATCCCTGGACCTGGCTGTCAGTATTTTCAGTCTTTCTGTTTTGAAATTTTTTTTTCAAATCAAGTCCAAGATTAGCGTGATTTTGCCATCGGTAAGCAAGGAAGGATGGCTCATGCAAATCATATAGAATTTGAATTACTAGAAATCAAGTTATGTACAAAAAGTCAAGTAATACAAATTTTGAATGAGTTGTTAGCTTTGTTTAAAGGAATGTATGGTCTCAATAGCTGGTGGAATTCGGAATGTGTCAGTGATGGAAGTAGCAGTAGATTTTTGTAAACAGTGTTTCAGCTAAATGTTGTGAAAGTAATGATCTTCTAGCACAGGAATCCATCATCAACTTCCATACCTCCTTTCCACCATCAGGATGTTTGAAGTGTTTAATATGTTAGCACATTGAACTGACTTGTTTTCCTGCCCTCCCTCCGCAGACGGTTCACTCTGTCACACAGTATGTGGAGATCATTGATGATGAGGAGAAGAAAGACAGGGTGAGTCGAAGCTAGTATGGTGCAGCACAGAACAAGAAATGGATATCTTGTTCCAGATTGCTGGCAAAGGCTTTGTTTGAATATTTTATCCCATGTTAATGAAACATAGCTACATACACCTATCCACTTGTACAACTAGTCTGTATAACACAAACTCTGCTGTACGAGGCTGTAATGGCCCCTCCCTGTGGGAGACGGCAGATGTTGGGTGGACAGCTATTGGTGGGATTTAATCAAGCTACTGTTCAAGCAGCTTGTTAAGTAATTGTATTTGTTCATGTATTATGTTTTCCACATCATTTCGTCTTACTTGTATAAAGTTGACATAATTCAGGCATGTAGATTTTTTTACCTGTCTGGATGCTTCGATTTTGAAGAATTAGTGATTTATTTATTGATGTATTGATTGATTGATTGACAGGTGAGACAGTTCTGTATGGAGGAGATGGACGAGGATGACAAGGCCATCATCTTTGTGGGACGCAAGGTCACGTAAGTCCAACAAACGTTTCTTTTCTGTTCGAGGTGATGGAAGTGAGGGTTACTATCCTTTTGTGGAACTCGGTTTTGCAGTAGAAGGGAAAAGGAGGTTTTCCAGAATGTTTTACGTTTGTGTTGAAAACAATTGTGTAGTATGGTAGTAATACATTGGACATGGATGTTTTCAGTGTGTTTAAAGTTCTTGTGTGTTTGCAGGGCTGATGATCTCTCCAGTGACTTCTCCCTTGATGGCATCAATTGCGAGTGTATCCATGGCGACAGGTGAGTGTTTTCGTTTGTTTGTTTTGCATAACCAGTAACCTGCCTTTAGGTGTAAAACCAGTTTTGTTCAGTAGGTACAAGTTTTGTAAGAGAAGATTCACGCCAGAATGGACCTGTATTCTTTTTGATAAGTGTGGTGGTTCTTTAACGTGCCCAAAGTTGAGTTAACATGCCATCCAAGTGACAACCCTAACTGAAGCCATTTTCACCGTGTCGAGAGAGGAAAAAGTGTAAAGTACCTTTCTCAAGAGCACAATGTCTGGGCATGTCTTTATGTGAGGCAAACAAGCTATGTTTGTGGCTATATGATATGATATGGCCCGTATGTGATTTTGTAATGAAAGTTTTGTATTTTCCCAGAGAGCAGTGTGACAGAGAGTCAGCTTTGGAGGCACTTAAGGAAGGTAAGACAAACTTGATAACATGAACTGGTCAAAACAGCATACTAGTATTGACATCAACACATGCTTATTAAGTTATTGGTAACAGTGCAGTGTAACACTGATATTAATTATAATCTGTACATAAAACTTACTGGCAGTTGAATTTTGAGAGATCTGTTAACTCAAAGTCTCTGTTAAACATGTGATTAAACTCTTTACTATGATTGACAGGAATCGTGCGAATCCTGATCGCCACTGACGTTGCTTCCAGAGGCATAGACATCAAGGATGTAACGTGAGTAGATTTTTGTCAGTCAGCACATCTCATCTAAAAGCAAACAAGGCAAAAGATTTTGTGACGCTTTTTCAATAGCTGATACTGCAATGAAGCTTTGGTACGTCTCCTATTTTTAGCCAAGCACATACATGTAGGGTCACCCCTACTCGTCTTGATAAGTGTGTTGGGTTCTTTTACGTGGAGAGGTTTGACGCTTGAGGCTAGCACCTGAAACTCCCTCATATATCTTTGTCAATGTAAATAAGCTATATGATAACGTTAATGCCTTTTCCACTATGTATTTTTTTTGCTTACTACCCTTGGTGGTTTATTCTGTGATTATAGGTACTGAACAGACCTTTTGTGACCATGCACATTTTGGGTTCTTTGCTGGTAATGCCATCATTCCATGTTTTGTCCTCACAGCTGGGTTGTGAACTATGACTTCCCCCGTGATATGGAGGAGTATGTGCACCGTGTGGGCAGGACAGGCAGAGCTGGGTGAGTCTGTTTCCTTTACTTGCTTCAGAAGACAGTTGTGACATCAGCATTCTTGTGATCTATGCTACAGTTGGAAAATACTGTTCAATTTGTAAGTTCTATTTCTATATATATTTGGACACAGATTATAATCTACTTCTTAGCATCAGCCAAAGTGCATGCACTCATTTTGATGATAGCTTGACGATAACATCAGTCTTTTCTTTCCTTGTGACCTCAGGCGCTCAGGAAGGTCGCTGTCACTGATGACCAGGGGAGACTGGAAGAATGCCAAGCACCTCATTGAACTTCTTGAAGAGGCTAACCAGGTAGGGCTATATCACCTTAGTCTGGAATCCAGTCTTGTTAGCTTTAGTCTGCTTCCAACAGTAGCTATGTTGTCAGTTTTAGCACAGTAATATCGTCCAATTCATCTAAAACTGATGCAATTGCCACGTCTATGCTGCTGGTGATACTATACCTCGTCGCAAAATGACTGTTGTGTGCCTAACAGCCAATCACATCTCTGGCATGTTGTAGGAAGAAAGGATGCTTTACCATGCCAGTAGGTAGTCATAAAAGGATTTGGCTGTCGAAAAAAAGCATCTTTTGACAGGAGAGCACAGCAGTATTGCACTGAAAGGGAGTTAGTATTATGTATACCTTCACAGAAATAAACATGTAGTGTTTTAGGTCAGTTTCACGTTCGTCTTATAAGACTTATTACGTCTCATCTGCTGTTGTAGGAGATTCCCCAGGACCTGGTGGACATGGCCGAGCGCTACCAGAAGTTCCGCGAACGTCGAGACGCGGAGGGTCCCCGTGGTGGGGGAGGCGGGCGACGCTACGGTGGTGGGGGTGACAGATATGGTGGAGGTGGGGGGTTCGGAGGTGGAGGGTTTGGGGGTGGTTTCGGCGGAGGAGGAAGGAGAGGTGGTAGAAGAGACAAGTTTTCTGCCATCAACATTCCTCAGTACGGTATTGCATAGTGGACCTATGCTTGCTGTTAACCTTCTTCCTCCTGCCTAATGCCATAACCAATAAAAAATTGGTGCCAAACTTTTACCTTGGCAGGAAAAGGTCAATACTAATAGATCAGGTTACCTCATGAACATTCCAAGTGCCAAACTTCCCCATTATGAGGGTGCTATTTTTTCCTGCTCAATCTGAAATATCGGAATTAGTTTAAGGGCCTATAAGACCAGTCTGTGGTATTTACCAATTTGTTGCGTTTTTCCAACAGACCTGTGTTCCCAAAAGTTCCAGTGGACCAACATGTTTTCATTTGTCGCAGTGATGAACAGATACTGCATGTTGTATGTCGCAGGTCACCAAGAAAAGTAAAAGTGCTTACTTTGCAACCATTGCAGTTTTGTTATATTTTGAAGCATTGTAGTCAGAGTAACTATATCAGGGAAGGGTACTGCGAAAACGTTTTACCATTATAGCGTTTTAAGTTCATTTGTACAGAGCCAACCTTCTTGCCAAGTACATATGTTGTTATACTCTATATTTTGTCACAGAAGTGTATTTTTGTAATGTCTTTCAGTTAACCTTAAATAGATGACACATAAACATGTAGATAGTGTTAACTTTCAGTAGGAGCACAGAGATTGTGTTAAGTTAGGTAGAAGGCACATGTAGATTGTGCAATAGCTTTACGTTAACAGAAATTTGTGCCAGGAAACTATTTGGTTACTCATGTTTCAAATTATAATGGTTCTCATTTCTGACATACCTCAGAGACCATTTAGATCTAGAACGCACGATAGTTACTACAATGTCGGTTGTACCATCATAGAAACAGTACTTCAGTTTCAAGGTACTATTTGTGAGAGCCGCAGTGTACAACAAAAGCTATATTCTGAGGTACTGTACATATGGTAACTCTAACTCCAGTCAGCCGGACTGTGGAAAACTAGAAATATGATGTACATGTTGTACGTACCAATGTTTATCAAGAGCATGAGTGGTATAGGACTGCCTGGTTATATTCTTGAGTGCAAGTCTATTCAGTTACAGTACTGGTACCTTTTGATGTTCTGGTATTTTGGACCTGTACATGATTTTCTCAGTACTGTAGTGGTACCAGTACTCAGCCCTAGTGTTGTACCCTTTTCTGCTATGCACATGTACCTCCCACCCAGCACTGTTTCCGTTCCTACTTCTGTGTCCCACTAAAACCCAGATGAAATAAAGATAACACTCTAGACTTACTTTTTGTGATGTCATGTTAGACCTAGAACTGTAGTCAGTCCAATCTCTTTAATAGGAGTGTCCATTGGCACAAAAGTTAGGGTGTTTGGCCCAGAATTGGTATCCCCTGAAATGCTACCAATGTTGTGCCCTTGGAGGTAAATGCACCCATTTGAGAATGTGACCCAAGGACAAGTGGATTTCTCCTACTCTCCAAGCAGAGGATGGGTTCCGGCAGGTTTTTGACGTGTTTTTAGGCGTTTTTGTCGGCCTTTCTACTTTTTCATTTATTTTTTTGTCTCTATATAGATTTCTCCTTTATCACACTGAATCAGTGATCATGATGTTGTAGGGTGAAGTGATTTCATTGCAGAGCAAGTATGAACCCAGACAATACTGTGGCTGTTCATGATTATTTTAATGGGGTAAAATAACATATCACCACATAAATTATCACTGAAATGTCACCGCACATGTTCTCAACTAACTTAATGCACCAGAGGGCATAGCTAGATGGTGTCGACAAGGAACAAAACCAATTGTAGAACTACACTTTTTCTTTCGGTAGCTTTTTAAACAATGTATTATTGTGCAGCATTTTTGACGTACATGTACAAGTCTCAGAATGGTATTTGTGATGATTTGTAGCACATCGTAAAGTTTGGAGACAGCAATTTAGACATTTGAATGAGAATAAAATATTGTTAGTATATACATGTATCTATACATTTATACTAAATTCAGTAAATCGTAATAGTAACATGTAGTACAACGAAGTATACTTATAAGAAATTGTTAGACAGTTATGATGTTAATTTTGATTATTTCCAAGTCATAACAATGATCTAAACACCACATTTGAATTGATCATCAGTTTCCTAAAGGAATGGGCAACTTATGTCAATTTTGGACTGATACATCCGTTTGACTCCTATAAGCTAAATACATCATTCCTTACCAGTAGGTCTTGAATAGATTAGTAGCAACTATGAAAATAAATTGAAACTAAAAGCATAATTCATTCTTTAAAAACCAGATTACAATGGTGCAATTTACAGTTTCTGTAATAACTGGAAAGTTTACAAGTGACGCAAAAAATGGTGGAATTGAAGAGTAGTACTAAACCTCAAAACACATTCCGCCTTACAATCATGAGTACTAATTATAAATTCATTTAATTTTGCAAGGGATGTTTTTTGCAGTGTTTAAAGTTCGCGGTTGAAACCATTCTGTTTCGAAATAATAAAAGGAAATACCTTTGTGGTGTCATAATTTAGCGGAGAGAGGACACAGTGAAAGCTGCAAAATTTGAACTACCGTGAAAATTTACAGTAATTTAAACATTGAGGAATATGATCAAGTCATATGCAGATTGTCTAGCCCCAAATAGTGTCCTCTCTGTCAGATACATACTACTACCCTGGTAACAAAACTATCATCATAATAGCTGTCAAGTCTCTTTCTCCTCTTACGCAAGGCCCCATGGCAGCTACGATGAGTTTGGATACTAACAAACTACTGCTACTTGTAGCACAGGAAGGCCGCTGTGCCGCAGTAGTTTTCCGCAAACTTCCGACCGTCTGGGGTTGGATCAGAAAATGCCACATCATCCTTGGATAGAACGCAGCCGAATGCAAAGTGGGACCTGTGTGAAGGAACATAATAGCATGGCTTGAAAAAAATTATATAAACCAATGTCTGTCTCTTGATAAATTGTGCTGTTAGTTAGGCCACACCGATTTAATTTCTTGGTTTAATGCTATGTAAACAACAGGACAGCATGGAAACAAAGGGCTGGGACGAAAACTGACATCAGACTCAGTTCACTCCCTGAAACCGGGTACTGACAGACTTTCCCCTCAGACTCTCTTTTCATGTTGATACTCCAATCTAGCACTATTTTCTAAACCCTAGAATAAAGAAATGAAACATTCCCTAGGCACCTCCTCGAACACAGAACCCCCATTTTACGTCCCTTTCGAAAGATGGGTGCAGCCCCACTCACACTCGCTCGGCCCCAAACAAGATTAATTTAGTGACTACCAGTTGAGCTACAGGGACAACCCTAAGAAAGCTTTTGTAACAGACCAATTTCCATTCTGAAAAAGGAACACTAGTAAGAGACCCAAATACCTCAGAGTGTCCACCAGTCTGCTTGCCACCTTCTTCTTCCTCCATAGGCGGAACGTCCAGACTCGGCTTATCCCACAGACCGCGGCGACCGGCCTGGTGTCGCAACACCACGCACGTAGGGGGGAGGGGGACGGGCTGGGCTGACTGTCGTTCGGCAGAACACGATATGCCTGGAGAGCAATAGAGGAGACTTGCATTGCCTTACAGGTAAACAAAGTGGGAGGCAGCAATGAGTTTTCGTGAGAAAAAAACTACTATTAGTAGTGATCCAATATTTTCTATCACAATTAAACCTGCTAAGGCCAACACCTTCCTAAGATGACAAATCTTTCTCGGTGCTTTGACAATTGTCTGTTTTTACAAGCTTGATGACAAAAGACAGTTCATGACAAAAGTGGGGAGCTAGGAAAAAAGGTACAATTCTGCCTTCCAACATCTGCTTGGAGAGTAGCAAGAACCTACTAGTATTTACAGTGTTGGCCTGATTGCAGAATCCAATACAAAAAATTTTTGTGCACAAATGCCAACAAATATTTCCTGTTCTAATACATACAGTTCTCTCATCCCAGGGCTCCAGACTAACTTTTAGGCCTAGGAGCACTGTGCTCCTAACTCAAAAAAGTTAGGAGCACCAGCAAAAATCTAGGGGCACCACTACAAAAAGTTGGAAGAACAAGCAAAAGTCTTGGCTATACCAAATAATACTCCTATTAATCAATGTTATACGTTAACAACCGGGAATAACGTATTTGAATAGATCATAAAAGATAAAAACCTACATTGATGGTGCAGAACAATTGGCAATTCAATTCATTCAATACCTTCCTACATACTGATACTAGTACGATGGATTTTTAGAAAAATTGGGCATAGGTTCCCCGGCTGGCCCCTATCCGGGGGCCACGGTGCCTCAAGTTCAACAAGTTGAAAAATACACAATGGTATTTTTTACTTGGAACAAGGCAGGTAATGATTCACATAACCTTGAATGATAAATAAATAGATGACTCTAGAACTTATCTATTGGGTTCATGACCAAAACAAATAAAGTCATATTCCATAATTTGAAACTTCACTGCTGGCATCAAGTTCAACATTTTACAGGCATTTCTTTTCTTTTTACCCTCACCCTCTGTCTACAGATAATCCAAAATACTTTAATATCCTTAAAATTCTTGCTCAAAATAGTATCAAAAATGATCTGTTTGTGCCGACCCAGTCAAATCGGGAACTTCGAAACGCGTAGTTCAAATTTCGCGCGTCAGGACCGCGCGGCGCCGTCATCCAATGACAGGCAGACCGCATGGGGAAAGCTTTGTGATTCGCCGCTGTGCAGTATAGACAGCAGCAGAATGAAAGTACATGCAGCACCATAACAACGGGCAGGTAATGAGCTTTGAAATGATACCGGTGACAAAAGGAAAATTTGATATTTTTTAAATAAAACTCCACTTGAATTGATTCATCAATTTTTGATCGTAAAAATCATCGCTTGAACAGGTATAAATATGACCGCAGGAAACAACCCTTTCATTCTGCTGCGGTCTATTTTTCATAAACATCATGGCCGCCATTGAGAACAGCGAGCGTCCGGCGAGCGCTCACTTTCATCGACAAAGTTTTGGCGTTTGAAACATTTTACAAATCAAACAAATACACCACAAAGGAGAGAAACTTATATTCTTTATTTCTATGGGTAACTTTGCCACTAGGAACGGATAGTTTTTGTACCGCGGGTGTGGAAACATGATAGAAAATTCACCGACGATATTCGCGGTAGCATTGGAATACCTATATTTTTCGGCTTACCGCTTAGTTCTGCAGCCATTATCCTGGCGCAGGTCTTAATTTTGGATTGTCGCACCGTGCGACCGTGATTTTAAATCTAGTCGCATTCTCAAGAAACTGGTCGCATACATATTGTGTGCGAGTCGCACTCACGAGCGCTGCATCCATACCACTAGGACACTGCTAGACAGGGGTTCATGAAAGCAGTCTGTACCTTTGAGATCTGCTCTGCGATCACACAGCCCACCACTCTCTTGTCATTGGAAATGAACAGCAGCGTCTGAGAACAGGATGGTTTGCATGTTAGACTTTTTATAAGATGTCCATGACCTACCCAGTTTGTAATGATAGATAGTTGTGCATCATGGACGATAACAAAACTACTCTTCTCTTAACATCACAGAACCCACACATCACAGCTTTTTTTGTCTTTCACTGTCTCCAAAAATGAACTCAGACCTTACTAGTTAAGTTTGGCATTTGAATTACAATAGTCGTAGGATACATTGTTCTTCATTCACTGTTTTGTCCCGTTATTTGCACTTAGTCTTTGGGCAAGAACTTGCGATCAACTTATCATTATTATAGAATAGCCAATGTCTAAATGCAAGATCCTTAGACAGAGGAATTGTACAAGAAACTCCTGATGGAGGCAACAGTGTCACTGATACAGTGGTTATACATGTAGGTGCAAGTTGAAAGTGTTTTGTACTCACCTTGCAGTTGGAGCGGGTTGTTGAATAACCTTTGATGAAACCCAGCTCATTATCAACCAGCTCTCGGACCTCTTCAGCCTGGTGGAAAAGATACACAGAAAAACAGCAAATTGATGACAATGAATACACTACGTATATACATTCAACTAAGTCGATCTAGATATCACATAAAGTAAATCTAAGATACTGTAAATCTTGAAATGTTTGCAGTGGTTCTATTGTCGCAGTGACCTTTCCACTGTCATTTCACCTTGAATATGTGTTTCCAATATACAAATAATTACTACTGTCCTATAGAATTGTTTCAATCGTGAACTTGATGTACAAAGAAAAGCTTCCTTTCCCCTTCTAAGATGAAATTAAGTCCCTGCAAAAATAAATGAATTTACCGTACCTTCTTGATGGCATACTTGGGATCGTCTGGTAAGACCATGATGATCCGTCCGTCGTGAAATGTGGCTAAAACATGCTCCTTCTTCCAACCCTACAGATGATGACAAAAGTAACTAAATGGCTCAATTCTATTGTAAGAAAATGGAAGACAATTACAGGACGATAAGCTAAACGATATGGTTGATATGTAACAGCAGGTAAAATATTTGCCTTTTTCTAGCACAAAGTCATAACAGGCACAAGAAAACATGGTTTTGGTTAAAATTATTCTCTATTGTGTGCTGTCAAATTACTTGTAAGTCATACAGTTGACCCTGTCCTTACCTCAAACTTAACAGAGTTGAGGAACTTGTGGTGATATTTCTGGTGAGCAGCTTCGTCGTCGGCATGTCCCACCGTGTACAGCATCCCACACGTCTCGCAGACGATCGCTCCGATCTTCTTCTGTCCTGCATCCTGGGAAGAAAAAAAAGAAAAGTAGAATCTCGAACAAGTTTAGCTCACTGAAGAGCCACTGGTCGTGACAGAGAAGACAGACTGTATGTACAGTATTCACAGGTTCAATGCACTGGGGAAATTCCCAAGATCTTTTTGACAAGTACAATGAACAGTGAACCACAACATATTATAAGGACTGCGACCCTTTTCAGAAGAGTGGATGTCGGATGAGTGACAACAGCCAAAATTTGACTAGGACTATGCACAGAATTGGAGATTATACCGAGAAATACTTGCCATATGAAGTACAATTCAGATTATACATATACCTAATATCATACATAGAAATCCATCAACAATTTCTTGAGTTATGCTGTCCACAATCCACATACAAACAATACATATAAAAACATACCCATCTTGGCAAAGGTTATATACTACCCCTCCCCTGTACTCACAATAATCAGCTGCTCCATCCCCTGTGGCTCCTTAGGTCTCCGTGGTAACTTCAGCTTCCCGGTAGATAGGGGGCTTGAGCGGAGGGAACTGGAAACAGCAAAAATATCCCTCTTGACACATATAGAAATAATTCTGCAATATTATATGCCGGAACGGACCGGTCTTTTGGTCAGTGCACATCCATTTTCAGACTGCAAAATTGGTGGACCACAATGTACAGTACACCTTTGCATTTTGCAATCTCATAACTTGGGTCTATTGGAATTGAAGGTCAGGACCGGGAAGCTTGATGAGCATCTGGCATTGACAAACTTCTTGGACCAATATCTACATCTACCAAATTGAATGGGAAAAAAGTGCACTGGTCTGATTGGCACTTTAACTTACCCCAGGCAATTGAGAAAATGGACTAGTCCAACCCTCAAAGCAAATCCCTGATGCTGCAAAATTTTAGAAAAAAAAATTCACAGTATGTTGCAAGATTGAAACTGTGCCCCCCTTTTAACTCACCTTTTGTTGAAGAGACGAGACCTTGGCTTTGGTGATCCTGAGAAGATGGGCCAGCACTTCTTCTGCCGCTTGGCTTCAGGTTTACCTGGGGAAGGAAATATGCAAGTACCCACAGGTGAGACTCTTTAAGAGGAACGTGACCTCGAACCAGTTTAGGTCAAATGAATTCAATGTATTTGAACAGATGAGCTAATCTTCCACTGGTCGTGACAGAGAAGACACATGTGCATGTTTTGTACACAGAGCTTGAAATACTGGGTGCATGTGCAGTTCTGTGAACCCGAAATTAGAGCTATGCATCTAGTTTTTTTACTGTGTGCACCGGTGCACCTAGAACTTAAAAGATATTTGTGCAGGCTTAAGTAAATTTTCATGTTTGTAAAGAACAAAACGTATCTCATTGGTCACTGTAAAACTGCAACTGTTTAAATTTAAACCCTAGAACTCACCTGATTGGTCGCTGCTTCTCAAGTCTTCCATGACCTCTGACCCACATCCAGAATCTGAACTTGACTTTGACGGTGAAACCTCGTCTCCTACTCTCCAATCTTCCTCGTTTCCCCCTGTACTCTTTTGGGTCCCATCATTCTCCGCATTATTGCCTCCAGAATATCCAGGAAACAAGTCCTCTGATTCACAAACTGACGGAGTGTTGTTCATCTCCGTATCATTCCAAGCATTTTCATCTACATTACTCTCAGGAGCGTTTGCAAGTTCCTCAAATGCCATCAGTAGCTCATCCTGCTCAGAGCTTCCAGGCTCTTCTGAACCAAGTTCTGCAACAACTTCTGCCGATCTTTCGGAGTCCACTTGAGTTCCCTTACCCAACGTTTTCCGTGGGGGACTCTTCTTTAAGAAGGCATGCAAGGTAACTTGCTTGGTCTGCCGCTGTGATGGGGAGGACCTAGGTGATGCCTGCTGGGGAGTCTTTGCTCTCTGTGGGCTGCCCATCATGTGAGCAGCTTTCTGTGCTTTCTGTCCATCCTTCTGTGACTCCACAGTGGGAGTTTTAGCTGGTTGGGTAGGGCTGATGACATCAGAGCTTGCCACACTTTCGGTGTCGTCTGTGTCCTGGCCGTCGATGTCACTGAAGAGAGATGGAGTGAGCGTGTACACAGTCTCATTCACACTCAACGGAGGGGTCCGCGGAACGGATTCGGTAACCCCTGTAGTAACTTTCTCTACGCTTGGCGACGATTTCTTCAACTGTGGTGTCTTGGCTTTCCTTGGACTCCGTCTTAAAGGAGCAAGGCTTGTTGGGCTGAAGGACTTTCTTGGGCTCTTTCTTAAAGGCGCTGTCTGTCTGGCCTTGACGGTCTTGTTCTTGACAGGAACAGTAATGATGTATTTCCTCGGGCCTGCTGGTGCAGCTGTTGGAGAAACCTTGCTTTCTTCCTTTGGTCTTTCTGCTGAGGTTTCTCGCGATCTCTGCGCTCTCTTCTCTTCAATCTCGCGGAGGTACTTCCTCTCCAAGGGGCCGATGTAAGGCTGTTTCTGATTGGCTGACGACTTGTTGTAAAAGGATCTTGCAGAGTGCTGGGACACATCTTCCGATTTCTCTGCATTGGTCATACTACTGCTCCTACTGTGAAAATGTAAACATACAAACTGTAGTTAGTATGTATAGCTAAGTTTTAAAATGATAAGGTACTAGAACTATGACAGTTCTTTGGTGGTACATGTACATGTATAATGTACCATGCTGACAGAAAATGGAAACAAATTCATTTGTCTACCTATCAAGTTATTTTAGTGATAAGAACCTATTGCTAGATGTCCCCGTTCAAAGTTTAAGGTTATTTTAGTGTGCAGTTAAAAATTTGACATGCACATGTGCTCTGTCAGTCTGTGGTCCAAAGTTGAAGGTCCATGTGACATAAACACCTGGTAATAATCAAGCTGGTCTGGAGCTGGACAAGATCTGTTTGCAACTTAGGGGCCTTCACCTTTGACCTCGTGCATGCTCAGTTCATACAGTGAAATGGCTTATATTAATACCTGTCCACCATGTCAAGCTTCCTCTTCTGTACGGTTGGTGTTCGTCTGGAGCCTTGTGGAGACCTGTGGAAATATAAGAGACTAATCTCTGACTACCATCAAGTTGAACGTGTCTCAGTGGTGCAAGCGGTAGAACAATCACTTTGTTTTTGCCAAATGGATCAAATTCTGTGGATCTGTGGGGGCGGGGGTTTGATCCCAAGGTCGGCCGCAGCTCAAACATGTTGTAAGGAAAAGCATTTGTCATTTCAGATGGTGATGTAAAGCCGGTGGCCCAGTGTAGGCATGTACACTAAAGCCTAAGCACCAAACCTCTGCACGTAAAAGAACCCAACACATTCATCAAGAAGAGGAGGGGTGACCCGGTGCACTTGGCTGAAAACGCCAGCCCTAGCAATGCTGCACTGCATCATACTTCCTCAATAGAAGATAACTGCTTGATCTTTAGTTTTCTTTAGTTTTATAACTTCAGTAGGCTTAATTTTGCCCCTCCCCCCTACCTGATTTCAACTACAAATGTTGTTAAAATTAGGACTGACTCTTTCATTTACATCAAGCCACAGGACGTCTCAATGCAATGCATTGAATACTTCACTTTCAGTCTACTTATTTCACTGGGGTTACAGCAAATCGCATATGAGCTGACGTTGTGTCATGACATAACAGCGCATGAGATGAGAGGCGCGAAACGTTTCCTTCCAACAGATCGTGCTATTTACCACATACGTTAATACAGCTTCCACATATATATTCCTGGGTAGTTAAAACTCATGTAGGTGTAGTTTGGTAACCGACATCTACTTGTTTCCCGCACAATCCCCGATTTTCCCCAGCTCACCTTCGTTTCCCGCTTTCAAATCCCGCCATCTTGGCTCGTTTTTCGCGGGAAAGTAATTTGATCCAAAATACTCCCTGAAGTTTTTGAAAAAAATTATATTCTATCAACAATTAGCCTATTTAGAATTCTTTGATAAATACAACATGACATAGAATTTGATTCGTAGATTTTCTACTTGCATTTCAGATTACATTTTTTTCTCGAAAGATTCGCCTTTGAACTTTGACCGCTATGAATAAGAGACTTCCGGTTTCATGGCAGTCGGTGCGAATCGGTGATTTCGTCAAAAACTTTCTTTTTCTTCAGTTCAGGACTGGTTCTGGAAATCTTCAGAATGGTTTTCTACTTTCTGAGCAACGGTAAGGCTGTTAGCTCTATATTATTTCTGTTTGTGAGAACAAACTACGTTCTAGGTACTTGGGGAGGTGATTTTTGAGTGAGGACATGTGGATACCTATTTTTGTAGTCATTTATAAAATTGTATTTGTGCCCCATGCAGATAAATCGATCAGGCCGCGGCGATATTGTATGCATGGCCTCTGCATCTCATGTTTGAAGTCTTTACATATTGTATGCGGGGATTATGTGCAAGACTGTTAGAAAGAGAAGCCACTGCATCGGTGGGCACACCAACTCCTGATCTACATGGTCTTTAGACCCCCCCCCCCCATTGAAATATTTGCGGCAGTGATCATGACTTTCTAGAGATTCTACTAAGAAATCTTGACGCCCTAAATGTGTTTTCCTGTTACAATATTATTGCTTTGGCCTTGAACTTAATGCACACGGAAAACCTTTCAGCTCCTACACTATATATATAGCTAGCAGCTAGGGTGAAAATAAATGAATTTACAGTACATGTATATGGGCAGGACTGTAACATTATATCTGCTTTAAGATTTTTCAACCATAGTCAACATCATGGCTTTGAAGCCTCATACTTTTGTCTTTTTCAGTTGTTGACCCACCTATGAAGCTGTATATGGGATTGGACAAACATGAAAGTAAGTTACATACTACATTTCGGTTCACTGTGTAAACTGCACATGTACAATGAGATGCAATGTACATGAAGGTAGTATGTCAAAGGTGAAAGCCTGTAAGTTATGAACAGCTCTTGCTTGATACATGTGCAGAGTGCAGATTTTTTTGTTTACTATAATGTTAGTATGTCTCAGGTCAGGGGCCTTTACGTTTAACTTTGACATGTTTGTTTGTTTGTTTATTTATTTAACCAGGAATACGATTCCTGGGTGGTTCAACCCCTTACATAATAGTACATAGCAACAATAAAAATTCAAATAATAACAAATAATACAGGAATTAACTTAAAATTAAAAATATAACTATTCAACAAACAGAATTCCTGAGTTAGATAATAACTGAAATAACGATAACATAATAGGCTAAAAATATTTAGCCATAACATAATGATGAAGAATCAAAACAATGACCCAAACTCAAATATAAATAAACAAGAAGTGAATTTGCATATCAATGGGTAAGTCACCCACAGTGCATCTTGCTGCGCAATTGTGAGCAAATTTAATATGAAATGTTTTGAAGTCTTTGATGCCCATGCATTCACCCAACATAAGAGATATTAACACTTTTTCACTTTTTCAGATGAAGAGTTACTGAGATGGGGATGGCCAGAAGATGTTTGGTACGTCGTTATTTTCCATGTTAGATAGTGGTAGAACTATTGCACAATGTTTGCAACTTTCATCACTATTTGTTCGACAGCTCTTTTGTCTTGTACTGGATATGTATTCATGAATTTATAACTATAAGGTTGCATTCGTTTGTCTTTCAGGTTTCACGTTGACAAGATGTCATCTGCCCACGTCTACCTCAGGCTGCCTAAGGTGAGATAAAATGTAGAGTGGTCACACATAGCCGACCTGGATTTGTTTTCATAAATCTCTGGATTGCTATTACAGAGCTTTGATTTAGCCCCGCCAATGGTAAGCAAGCTCTTCACAATTTATTCCCTGGCTGTTAAGAGAGAGAGGTGTCACCCTCACCCCTACAAGTATCAGCTCTTTGTTTCTGAGGTTTTTGTTTGCTGTATTTGCAGGGGGAGACAATAGAGAGCATACCTGCTGCAGTTCTAACAGACTGTGCTCAGCTGGTTAAGGCTAATAGCATTCAAGGTAAGTTAGAAAGTTCCTTCTATACTAGGGCAGTTCATTAGCGACTCCAGTTGGTCTGGTCCGTTTGCCAAGTGCCAGTATAAAACTGTTGATGACATTAAGCATTTTGACAAATCAGATACAACAGTACAGTGAGACTGCATTTTAATTGTGGGTGTGATGAATTTTGGCTGAATGCATCGAATTTCTGCCAGGAGGCAGAGTAGTAGTACTCTCCAAGCAGAGGTTGGTGGGGGAAGATCGTGACCTTTTATCATCAAATGGGGCATATAATGAAAGGTCACGATCTTCCCCCAACAACCTCTGCTTGGAGAGGGACTGTTCAACATTCCTGACCTTGTGTCCAAAGATGAAGTTATAAACCCACTGTGAGCAATGTGGTCTTTTCACTTAATGTTGCCTCCAGAACTCTTAACACTGGAGTGAGTTAACCAGACTACGCTACTTCTAAGATAAGGGGGGGTTGAGTGTTAGTGGGTTCATAACAGATGATGATTTTTTTCTACAAATTTTCCTTCTGTTCCATTCCACTGCTAGGCAATAAAGCAAACAACATTGCTGTGGTGTACACACCTTTTGAAAACCTGAAGAAGACGGCCAACATGGACGTGGGACAGGTCGGGTTCCACAAGCAGAGGGAGGTCAGGGCAGCTTCAATGTTTTGTTTTTCAATCAATCAATCAATAGATCAATCAGTCAATCGGTCAACCGATCAATCAAAATGGTTGATCAATTAAGCAAGAAACTTGCAGCCAGTGCCTGAATTATATGTTGTTGCACAAGTCACCACAGCATTTAGTTAGTCATTTTAAAATCTTTTATTACATGTGAAGAATGAAGAATATTTGCTTTTAGAGTAGTCTGAAACATAGATACACGCTAGGATGTACTCTACTAAAGATAAAAAATGTAGACTACTGTACTTTTTAAAAATTTGTTTAGGACTAAGAGATATTGTTAGAATTTATATTACTATGTGAACTAACACATGGACTAGCCAACTAATGAAATAATACAAATACATGACAATGGAGTATTAAATTTAAAAAAAAAAAATTGTAACCATATAGCCTTGTCCATTTCAGGTCAGGGTAATTGCAGTAGAGAAGAGACTAAATGAGATCGTTAACCAGTTGAAAGTTCGTGACCTCTGACCTTGTAACCTTTTGTAAATGTATGACCTTGTCCTTTTCAGGTCAGGGTAATCACCGTAGAGAAGAGACTAAACGAGATCGTTAACCGGCTGAACAAAACGAAGCAGGAGAGACAGCCGGACCTGAGAGCGGAACGTGAGGAACGCGACGCTGAGGAGCGTAAAGACGCCAAGAAGAAACTGAAAGAACAGAGGGATCTAGAGAAGGAAGAAGAAAGGAGAAGAAAAGAAGAGGAAGAAAAAAGGTATCGACCTCTTGCTTGTAAGATCAACCAATGTTCGCAGTACCCTGAGGCTCGTCCAGTGTGATTGGGTGGATTTTTATGTGACAAGTACCTTTGAGTCTCTGGTGATTTTTAAAGCGACCTTCTGTCAATCAACGAATATGGTGATTAGGGCTGCGTACCAGTATTGTGTCATTTGTGTGTACTGTACCGTGAAAATTGATTAGGTACAGGTCCAAAAGACTGGATCACGAAGTACGGGTACTGTGCCAATATAAATGTACACCAAATATATGCTTATTTTGTGACTGAAGAAGCATAATTCCTACTACAAAGACCAATGTGTGATGGGGCTTCTTCATGTGTGACAGGTTTATTCTCACCATGAAACTGTGTCATAAATCATGAATCCTTACCTATCTTGTGAGTTAAACCAACCCTGTCTCTCTTGTCTGCAGGAGCTATTCTAACTTGATGAGAGAGGAGAACATGACAACGAACCAGGTATGCCAAGCAGTTGCCTCTTACTGGGGTATTGTTGTAACCTTCTTCGCACCTCAGTCGGTACGGACACTTAGAAATCTTTTACATATTTACTGGACATGCCAGTACCATTTTGAGATACTGGGACATGCCAGGCAAGGACACTGACAGGAAGTTAGATCAAAGGTCCCAGAATAGGTTTTCAAAGGTTATATCATTGCTGTCTTGTGATATGCATGTCTCTTGCCTTATGGGAGTCAGAGTGAAATGCATATATATTATAGTATTAGACAAAATCTTTGAGAAAATAATGAATAAAAACTAAGGATTGAGACCTTTGACTTCTTGTTGCAGGACGTGATGGAAGACGAAGATGACTTCATTTAAAAAGTCCCTGCAGTCAGTGCCAGATGACCCAGGGTGCAACTCTTGTTGTGTGAGATACCATTGCAGCTTGCCCAATATCATCTCCAAGTGGACACCAGACTAACACTGCCCCCTGTATAACCAGAGAGCTACTGCGCATGCAGTACCAGACTTTTTCACAAGGAGCGCAACAGCTAGCTGGGTGTCACATATTGCCTTTCTGGACTGTTAATGTTGATCAATGGGCTGAGGACATGAGAGTCTGAGCTTTACAACTTGGTAGTTGACACTGGTCTAGTTCTGGCTTGCTTATCATCATGGCATTACAGATACATGTGCAGGGGTAGTTCAATAAATGTATCATTTATTATAGCAGGTGGAAATTACACATGGATTAAAATACATATCTCTAGATAGATCACTTGCCTATATCTCATTTATTTGCTAGAGTAAAATATCGGGTGAGTTGAATTCAGAGAGGTCATCAGGGTCCTGAAGACAGTGTGTTCATTAAAAGTCTTGATAGACATATTTCCCATAGAGACTTGGGAATGGGAATTGACACAGTTATTGGGTATCTAAAAACTATGAAATGTGCTAAGTTGTTCCTCTCTAGCTCTGTGTATGGAAAGTCAGTCAGAAAGACCTTCACTGAAGTTATTTAAAAGCACTTTATGATTGGAAGTATCTTTGTTGATAGGATGACATTACTGTAATAGTATAATGCTCTTTTGTCAAAGAAGGTTCATGTAAGCATAATTTCATTAATTAGTATACAGAAATAATAATTACATCATATACATCCGGGAGGATGGTGTGTCCATGTGTTTGAACTTTTTGGCCTGTCTTTACATCCCCACCTAACTTCTCCCACTTTGCCCCTTGTAATCCTCTTTACCCCCACAAAAATATGCTTTACCCCCTCTTTTCCTTTTTGACCCCACTGCCAATATGCTTAGCCCCCATCCCTTCTGCTTTGCCCCCAATTGTCGCTGTTAATTGGCACCACTTATGGTCGATACGGAAATGGTGTAGAAAGTAACAATAATGGTTCTTGTCCAGTAGCCTGGATGGCATCCGATTTCTACCGGGGCTTCTAAACTTTATTTCCTTCTTTCCTTCAGGGAAGTATAGGATCTCTAGTAGTAAAATTGGATGGCACCCAGGCTACTGGACCAAGTTGTACAAATTTATCCCAGTCTGGAGATTACCTGAAATCCATGCGTGAAATCCAGGTAATCTCCACATTGGTACTTGTGCTTACTAAGGTCTGCTCAGACTTTGCCTTAGTTGCCTGCATCAAGGGTCTTCCATCTCCAGACTTATATTAAGGCTAAATGTATTAATGGCAGATTTACAATGTCTTGAAAGTGGTGGTACCTTCTGACTGTGATAGCTAGTGAACATGTCACATACAAACAACACGATACTGGAGTTTCTTTTGTTTTATTTCACAAATCTATATACACCTGAGTTGTGACAGAACGTCACTATACAAGTTGAGTCATTTGTTTTTTTTACACAAAACATGTAATTCTATTGGATAGAAAAAATACATCTGTGATTGTTCATCCTGGATTATCCGTAAGCAAGGTTCCTTTCCGTAAGTCTTCATCAAGTTGGAGGTAAAGTTGTGAACTACATCCTGATGCATGTGGAAAGGCCACAAATAACTTAAGACACTGTAGTATTCTAAGTAAATTCATAAGATAAACGTTTCATTTGTACCATATTGCTGTATCAGGTGTACATGTAAGTTTTCTGTTGCACTTTGAAATCTGCTCTTTGCAAGTACACTTGTAGAAGGGCGACTAGTTCATTATTTAACATCGACTAACGAGAGGCCAGAGCAGGCATGTATTTGCGCAAGTTGATTTGGACGGATTGTGGACTTAGCTGGGTCTATTCAATCTGTAATAAGTGGTATTCCTGCCTTGTTCAAGTTCATAGCAACCCAGTCATTGTTCTCATTATAGAATTTAAAGTGTTGTTGGAAAGAAAATAGTAGCTAAAAATGGGCTTGCCAAATCCAGCAGTAGGCTATTGGCATGTCGCTGTATCCAAAGGCGAATTCAGATTCTTTAACTTGATAGATCATTGCCTTTCCACAATAAGTGATAAAGATCTGTTTGTACTGTTTACAATATCATGGTAATACGTACAAACCATTGTGTAAAAAACGTTGGGGAAAATATTCCTTTGCTAGAGGTAGAAACGTTCACTGACATGAAATACAAAGATAATACACACTCCTGTACAATTCATTAGACGATTTAGCACACAACACGGTTACACCCCAATGTTCTGACAACCCTAACCCAAAGCTTACGCCCTAACTCAAACATAGGGGTGTCGGGACATATATAGGCTAGGGGAATTGGAACATAGAGCTGTGCCCAGCAACACACATAAAAACAACAAACAACAACAGTGACTTATTGTGCGCTCAGTGCATCAGCTCTGTAAAAGTGGAAACCTTTGGCACTCAAGTTTTAAGTGTGATGTTTTTTCATGTCCTGGGGTACAAAATGTGGTTACAAAAGCCTTGCCCCTCAAGAGACATATGCCTACAGTCTTGGGGAAGAAGATTTCGATTCTATTCTGACCAAAACACAAAACTTGCACTACCCACATTGACATGGTTTAACCTCCATTAACATTAATCCACTGGGTTACATAAATCTGTGACTTTGAAAAACTGGTTTGAGATCTCGAGATCTCTAGTGCAGCACCCCCATGTAAGCACAATTCAGTAGATATACAGCCTGTATTACAGGAGTGTATCATAAGGGGGAACGTTGGGTTACGGAAATCTGTTTACTTTGGACGCATCTTTTTAGGGTGGCGGAGTTATGTTCCCTGGTGGAATTATGTTAGTAGATGTTACTACCTGTAACCAGTAATGTAACAATTGAGTTCAGTCAGGGAGGTAGCATTCTGTCTAAGTTTGGACTACAGTTCCTGCGTTTTCAGCAAGGAGGCGCCCTCACCGGCCTCTTGCTCGGGCCCCTCTGGTGTCCCGGGCGGCTTGGGATAGAGCTCGGTCTCTGTCGGGGGCGCGGGGAGTCGGGACGGTAGAAGCTGGAGTATGCTGACTTTGGGTTCCTCTTCGCTCTTCAGTTCCTCCGCGGACTGGTAAGCAGGGTTGGCGATGCTGCCCTGAGTGCCCTCCCGACGAAACGACGGCGCGATGCTCCCTTGTGTGCCCTCCCGAGCGAGCGATGGGGCCATACTCCCTTGCGTCCCCTCCCGAACGAACGTCGGAGCTCGGACGGGTGGAAGCGGTGCCCGCACGGGTTGAGAGCCGATTCCGACCGCGGCCTGTTCGGCCCAGGTTGGCGGAACGGGTTTGCTGGTAGCACCGCCTCCCTTCTCCAGAGGACCCCAGGCTCGTGTAGCCACGCGTTCCTTCTTCACGGGTTCCATTCGCACGTCTTCAGAGGAAAGACCCACCTTCTTCCTTCTCGATTTCCTAGTGAAAGGGCATATCACCAACGTTAGTAACATTTTAGCTTTGTTTCTTTGGAGAATACTATTTCGTTAGACTCATTCTGTATCATTAAACGTAATTGGCCATGCTCAAACTGCAATTAGTAGAACCGCTGATTCTACTGGTAGCATGAGATCCCGATCGGAATCTCTGTCGACAGACTCCGATCAGGATGGTAGGAATGCGTTACTGTTACGGCATTAATATTGTGACATTGTCCCATTCATAAATCCTAAATTTCAAGTCAACCCATTGATGTAAAGTGACATGAATGGAAGTTGAAACGACGTTATGTATTTTAAGGGAATATCTTTATAAATCTACGGACTCCGATCGGGAACTATGCCTACAAAATCAGCGAGTTATATTTAACCCTCAAACCACCGTAGCTTTTTTGCGACTAATCTAACCGTATGGGGTCAAAACTGACCCCACAATGTTTTCTACAAATATAGCTTAATTGGTGACTATTTTGTGGTTTGTATATATGTATAGTTTAAGTAATCTATAAGGGACAGTTTGACATGTTTAGGTGTGAATGATTTCTTCTCATTATCATAATTTATGCAAAAATAGGGAACATCGTCTTTTGCAACTAACGCTATTCAAACAAGCGGGCTCTTTTGAGGCCTGCGCCAACACTTGATGTCATATAGCATCTGAATGTCTTACGCTAGAAGAACCAAACTTGGTCACCTTTGCTAAAATTTTGTTGGCAACAACTTTGATTGAATGAAATATCTAATAAATGTTTTCATGTTGCTATGGCAACCGGTTTCTTAGAGCCATATTTGGAAAAAGTCGCTAATTTCGGATTTTACAATGTAATTCTAGGGCTGTCTTTCTAAACTGCACTTATTTTCTTACATCAATACCAACCAATTTAATTCACTATCACTTTTATGATTGGATATTCATAATTTAAGCATATTTGATTACGTCATCGGTCAAAATCTAAGATGGCGGACGATGTAATTAGATTAGCTATAACCGGCTATTTCAACCTCAAATTTCATCATTACCATGTTTATTCAAACAGAAACAATCTTAATATAAACGTTTTGGTCCTTTTTTACTGTGTTATTAGGTTATATGATGAAAAAATGCATTTGAAATAATTCAAGATGGCGGAACCAAGATGGCGGATTTGGCTAGTGTAACTTGATATGAATATAATTTATATGACGTCATTTTGACGTCGTTCCTGTTGCCATCTACAAATAACGTCTTTGGATATATTATGATTTATCATACATAATTTCTATTGAAGTTTCATCGTGTACCTTTGAATTATATGGAAATACCCAATTTGTTGGTTTTCGTCAATAAAATCACATAAATGACGTCATAATACGTCGTAACGTCATTAATCTTTACGTTCATCTAAAAAAATTGTTTTTTTCACGTTTCTACAAAATTATATTTTGTAACTATGATCATAATAATCCTTATCATACATGTTACTAGATGACAAGTATCAAACAATAGGGAATATGAGTTCAGATTTTGCTGGGGTCAGTTTTGACCCCACTGGACCATGCGTAAACTTTCTAGGATAACTTAATCAACAATTAGCCAATCTCGGTAAAATCTTGTGAGAAGTTATAAGACATATGTACAAACAAACTCATAGAAGGAATTTTGTTTTCGACTCGAAATGTCAAAATGGCACATGTTGATATACGCCTGGGGTCAGTTTTGACCCCATACGGTGGTTTGAGGGATAATTAGCTAGATTGCAATCTTATATCTAACGTTGGGTAACCTAAATTCGTGGGGTACTTAAAGTCGGGAT
Source organism: Branchiostoma lanceolatum (assembly GCA_035149815.1). Lineage (NCBI taxonomy): Eukaryota > Metazoa > Chordata > Leptocardii > Amphioxiformes > Branchiostomatidae > Branchiostoma > Branchiostoma lanceolatum. The sequence goes on along the minus strand of CM068867.1, from coordinate 37,723,569 downwards.
TTTTCGAAAACGGGGTATTTAGGGATATGTGCTAGATGCAAAATCAGTTATAACGCCTGCAATGCAAAGCAGATAGACTAACGTATTCAGAACACTGGCTGAAAAGCTTCGATAACGTAACCATGCATTAGAAGTTGGCGACGTCAAAAACTCTCCGTCCCTTATTGACAGAGTCTGGGGGCTTCGTGGGAGAATCACCCAGCACGGTTGTTCGCTGGTTTATAAGACAAATGTCACATCTCCTGCCTGCTAAACACCATTATTTATAAGACAACTTATTACAATCTCTTTTGCTAACCTGCAACTATATTCTAAGTGTGATCAATCATCAAAACTCCTCTCTGTTGCTACAACCTACGGCACGTGTATTTTCCCGCCGCCATATTGTTAACCAGAATCCTGTTGTCAAGCAGACGACAAAGGTTTGTGAGGAACACTTTTTTGTCTAAATGCTGCGTGTGATAGTGGACTGAGGAAGATATTTTCCTCAAAGTTTGCTCCTAACACAACAAGGAACACATGGACATAGTAGTATTACCATTGCTACGGCATCCAGCTAACTTCTCATGAATAATGTAACGTTACACGTTGCCCGATGATGACGATGGGCCGACTTTGAGTGAAGTTCTACCGACTCAACACACGGGTTGTTCCCGAACTGGCCTGATGTGTGCGGTACGGCCGTTTTTTCGTGTATTTTTTTTACTTGGACACGTCTATATCCATAGCACTCTCCTCAAGCCAAGGATAGAACGAATAGCTGCTGTATAAAATGTGATTAGCGGTAAGATATTCAAGACGAATCTTCTCTCCCGAATTAATGTGCCCCCCTGTCCGACAGCACCACAATTGTGCGTGCGGCGCACGGTAGTTTCAAGTTGAAATATTCTGGTGTCAGCACGACTAGAGACAAAATCTACCATATATATGATTAGTGCAAAGATAGTACATGATACTGACAAAATAATAGAAAAAAAGGATGGTTCATTGTTCTGCTAGATTGATTTCAGTCAACCATTATCGGAAAAATCCCGAATTTAGGTTACCCAACGTTATATCTGGACCCAATAATTGTGCGTGTTCAGACTCACTTGTACATGTAAACTCCTACAGCAATGGTGACTCCCAGCAGCACCAGAGGAACCAACACGGCGACTACGATAACAGCGGTATTCGTGCCAGCCGCAGCTACCGTTCCCTCCTCTTCCACCGGTACCAACAGCGCTATGGTAGAGATGTCTCCGCCAAGCACTGCCTCCAGCGCCGTCACGTTCGACTGGAGGATGGCCAGGAGCTCGCTCCCAGGAATGGACGTGTTGCCGGAGGGAAGCAGGAGGTAGTACGCAAGCGCAGTGGTGCTGTCGTTGTTCGCTGAAGGGTAACCCGAAGGTCGTTGGACTTCCAGGACGGTGAAGGTCACGGGTGTGCTCCTTCGTCTGGAAGAGGAAGGTGCGAAAGGTTATTCATTATGCTTTTCCACCACAGTGGACAGTATCCTGAAACAGGTGTTCCTTATGATTGGCTCTCTGGCACTGGCACTCTACAACTGGATAAGATGCAGGGATTACTTCTTGACGTTTTGAAGGACACCCATCACTGTTGTTCAGCTGTAATGACTACGAACTAGCAAATGGACCTCTCATGTAATAGTGATAATTATGTATTGCCTTGTTTTGCCAATATATTCCGGTGACCATGTCCATGAAGAATAGTACAAGTGAAGGGTGTCACTCGATGCCCCAAGAAGTCATCTCCGTATCTTACCCGATTATAGAGATTGAATTGTATTTCAGATATTGTTTACCTGGATGTCTAACGTTCATCGGCGTAACATCAACATGTGTACGCAAAGAACAACAAAGGACTCAAACATGGACATGCTAAGGACATGTTAAGGTCACTGACCTCCTCCGTGAGCCATCTGACGCCAACACGCCGCACGCGACGGCATTCGCGGTGCAGTGTTCCGTTGCCATGGCAGCCAGCAGAGTCGAGAAGGCGTTATCCTTGGTAACGGTGTACTATGGAGAAAACGGGAAGAGAGTGTGTGAATATCATGTCAAACGTTGCCATATAATGATCGTCCAACAACCACGTAGTGTGGTGACATGGTTTAACTGCAAGTCGGAACTACTCAGGCGACGAAAGAGAAGCTCAGTATCTTTTCTGAATACAAAATAATCTTTTATGAATTGGGATTCTTTTGTATTATGACAGTTGTCACATCTAAAGATAAATTAAAATCTGCGTATGGCACCGAGTCTCTTGAAGCTATGAAATTTTACGTAAAACATCTTAACACGGAGTATTCTATGACAAGGTGTGACAGGTCGTTCTGTGTAATATAACCAGCTGCTGATGCACCACCCCCCTGCGAAGCTAGTGTATTACACTGAAGGACGGTTATACCGGCTATGTAGATACAGATATAGAGTGATATTCATTTTCAATTTTCTTTGAATGAAATTGGCAAACAATTGGTCTGGGTTATATTGTAGAATCTGCCTCTGCTGACACCAAGCGGCCATATTGGAATGTTTCTCACCTGTGCCAAGGTTATCCCGCAGTTGAAGGTCACAGCGTTGGAGAGGTCCTGATCAGAGGGCGTTCGTGTGGGATCAGACACTGGCTTCTCGTCATCGGGAAGGTCTGAAAATTTTTTGAAAAATAAAAAAGCTTATTTCAAGGCTCGATAGTGGAAGTAACGATACTTTATGTCCTAGCGAGGCAGCTCGGAGAAAACAGTGAAGTCATCCAACGTATGAGAAAAATGGCAATAGGTGAAAGCTTCCCCACTGGGGGCCAACGCGAGGACTATCATCAACATTCACTGAATTTGTTTGGACTTGAATCATGTAATCTTTGTCATCTTTATCTTGGTCAATATTTTGTCTGACCCTTACCTTGTATTTCATGACGTCAATGAAAAGCGACAAGCAGGCCTATTTGAGTCTTTCATTAATGAATAACGCCAAAAAGGAAGAAAGAACGAAAGAAACAAACAAAATATGCATCTACAGTGTTGTAAAACATCATTCAGATGTAATTAGTCCTTCCTCAGTGGCCTAAATGAACCTGCGTGGTTGGTTACTCACCGACGCATGCGCCGTTCGTCAAGACCAGCCCGGCAGCACACTCACAGCTGTAGGACCCCGGCTGGTTCTTACACACGGTGTTTCCGGTGCAGTTGTAGCTCCCGGTGTTGCACTCGTCAATGTCTGTGGAGAATAGTAGAATCTGTTAAATCATGGTCATAATCAACGTCAAATTTTCATACCATCATCAAACCTGTTCTATCATTGTTTCTAGGTCTACTTGGTATGCTGCTGTGTCTTGATATGACATGCTATTTGATGGACCAACAAGTACTACTTGTGAGTACAATGCAATACTGCTTACAAAGTCACGTACGTATACAGTTAAGATTGAGCAAGACGACCAATGATGGGACCGATTAAATCTGGTCTATGTGGACAGTAGGTCATTGTAAAAATGATTCTCAATACTTGTGTCAATGGGAATAAGATATTGAAGGGGCCCCCACCAGAGTGGTAACTTCATACAGGTGGCCGGTGGTCCTTATGTATAGGTGGTCACTTATACAGGTTTGACTGTGTGTCAATTGCAAGGTGATCCTTATGTAGTGGGGATCACTTGTACAGGTTTGACTGTAGTTACCTGTGAAACTTCGACCTCCTTACCTTGACAGGTGTGCTCGTCCACCAGCTGGTAGCCTGACTCACAGGAGCAGTTGTAGCTCCCGTCCGTGTTGACGCAGTTCTGGTTACAACTGTTCTCGCCAGTCTGGCACTCGTCCACATCTGCGAAAGGTGCATTCGGAATTCAAGTTTTATTCATTTCTTCCTTCCTTCCTTCCTTCGTTCATTCATTCATTCATTCATCCATTCATTCATTCACTCGCTAATTAATTCATTCATTCGTTTGTTCACTCTCTCGCTTACTCACTAATTCATTTACTAAAATAAATCGACCTGTCCAACAACTTAACCAATCTTTGCCTCAAAGTACGGCGATTATCAAAAAACAGTTGAATTGTTATTTATAAGTTGAATTGTTATCGATATGTATATCATTATCTGTAATAAGCATCAATTGTTGTCTATTTTTATCTATAAGTAGATGAAATGCATGAACAAACGAGTGAGTAAATGAATGAATGAGCACTCTGTATAGATTGCTACAGCTATTTCTGGCCCCCTGAATCCAGTGTAGTTTCCCCGCCACTCACCGTTGCAGTTGACGCCGTCGTCTGCCAAGGCGTACCCGCTCTTACAGGCGCACTGTTTCGTGCCGCCGTTGTTCAGACACCAGCCCCTGATGACGTCACATCCTCCCGTATCCCCCTCAGGGCACGGATCCGTAGCTGCAGGTGAGAAAAAAAATTATTTTGTGTGTGTTTTTGTAATACCATGTATGTGTAAGGATATATTACGCCTGAGGCTATACAATTAATGAAAAGGCTGATGCCTGAAGCTCCCTCATACAAGGGCCTGCGGGTTTTTTGTCACCATCCGAAATGACTATTGCAATCCCTGAACATTTCCAAACTGTGGACAACCCTAGAATTGAACTCGAAGCTCTCGCCCACAAACCCACGGAATTTGATCACTCTCATGAGTTAAAGGATAGCTACAATTCAAGCAGTTCAAATCCAGTTTAGAGAACCCACCACACTCATTAAAAAGAGTGGTTATCCTTCCCAGTGTGAGTGGATCAAATAAATCTGTCTGGATATGCAGCTTGTATTCTTCAGGACAAACCTGTTGTGTTTACCGGGTACGCAATACAAACAAAGAAAAAAAAAAAAACAAGTGTCTCAAAAGACCACATTGACATTCTGCTGCTGTACTCACGTGTGCAGGACTTGCTGTCCGATCCCAGCTCAAACCCGCTGTTGCAGGAGCAGCTGTAAGAACCGGCGTTGTTGTTGCAGACCTGGTCACAGTCGCTAGCTGGCGTGCACTCATCCACATCTGTTGGAATCAAATGCTTGTATTAATATCGAGGTTTTTTTGTGCATTTCAGTGAGGAGATTCGAGAGCTTGTTGCAGTTACGGTAGCAATAGTCAATCCTGTGTTGGCCATCCCTAAAAAAGCGAATATTGTGCCATTCATGCATTTCAAATGCATTTATACACCATGTTATTAATACATCACTGTGCATCATGTATTGCAACAAAGACAACCATACGTCCACATTTCGGAAACAAATACAGATTACATATGTGTGGGTGTTGGTCAGCACCAAGGACAGGCATGTTCCCCTCTGTGTTGTTGGTGTTCAGCACCAGGGACAGGCATGTTCCCCTGTGTGTGGATAGTGTCTAGCACTATAGAAATTGTCATTACCTGTGTGTGGATGGTTTTCAGAACCAGGTACAGGAGTGTTTACATGTATGTGTGGATAAGGCCAATTCCAGAATCTCTACAAGAAACTATCTTACCATTACAGGAACTTCCGTCGCTTCCCAGTTCATACCCGGCGTTGCACGAGCACTGGTAGGAGCCCGGGAAGTTCACACACAGCTGGGCACAGGACGCACCAGATGCGCACTCGTCCACGTCTGAAACAGAACAGGAATGGCCATCAGTCCAAGGGTACGTGAAAAATTAACTATCGAGGAAAATTAAGCCTCGAAGCACTGTTGAAATGTTAAAGAATTCGTCTTTCGCTACAAATCTAACATTGAAGTCGGCCCGCAGAAAGCAAGTTAGCTCCTTTCACAGTTCGGACATATACCAGTCTGAGAGAGTTATCAACCCAGGATTAACGTGTTAAAAGATCGTTTTTTCCCCTAAAACTATCGTCGAGTGGAAGCAAGTACAGAAGGGGTATCCTCACTGGATAAATTGAAACGCTTGTTCTTAGATGTGCAACGGTTAGGTGTGACACGGCGCTCAGTGTAATATAACCATCTGCTGCAATTTTGACAAATCAAATTCCTGTTCCAAAAGTGAAATGGGACTTTCAGTTTCCCTACCTGCACAGCGCTGGCCGTTCCCTGCATACCCGGTTGGACAGGAGTCACACTGGTACCCGCTGATGTTAGCTGGGGCGGGCAAGTCGATACATCGGACGTCTGCGTAACATGGCTGGAAGTTGGCTGCGCATGCGTCAATGTCCGACTCGCAGTTTGATCCGGTGTAGCCGGCTGCGCATGTGCACTCTTGCATCACGAACCTGCATTGAAAGTAAAGAATGATCACAATGATTCAGTTTTATTGCTTGACCATGTTTCTGTAGTTTGTTCATGATTACGTTTAGAAGAACTTATACTTAAATTGATCCGTCTATGCTCGATTGCGAGCAATGTACATGTATAATGTTCCCCTCTCACCTCTTTACCAATATCAGTAGCGTGTGTAGTTCAGTGGTTATTGACCTTGCCTTCGGATCTAGAACTTGGAAGTTCTAATATAGGCTCTTGCCGCACACCCTACTTGTAACTACTGTACCTACTGTCACAACCAGTGAGAGATAAGCTCTTTAGTGAGCTAAACTGGATCGAGGTCAGTTTTACTATTGACTCCACGTGAATTTTGTCTCTTGAACCTTACGAGTGAAGTAATTGAAACAAACACCGTAAAAATTCCCCGACGTGCGCTAATGGGCCTGGGCGGGCGACCAACGCTCCAATCACCGTAGAGATACCGCGGAGCTCCCGATGGTACTGTTATCAGGCTAAACCTTACCTGGTGTTATTGGAGGAACTGTGCGCGCCTCCACTGGTGGCGCAGCTGCCGTCGTTCTCACAGCTGCAGAGGTACACTGTTGGCCAGTAGAGGGCGCTCGCGCCGCCCGCGTCAGTCACCAGGATCTTCAGGTTGAAACTCTCCTCCCTGTCCACCCGCCAGCTGAACGTGGCCTTTAGTAGGTACAATATAGAGACATCTTGAGATATTTCAAAAGCATCTTGAGATAGCGCTTGAGATTGGGGCTTTATGTCTCTCACATTTGCATACAGAGACATACTGAGATCTTAACAAAACAAATAACATATAGAAGTATTTCAAAAGTATTTTGAGATCTTTTGGAAGTATCATGAGATCATTTGGAAGTATCTTGAGATCTTTCCAATTATCTAAAGAGTTTTTTTTCAAAGCATCTTGAGATTGTTAAAAATATCTCAAGATACAAGTCAAAACATCTAGAGATTGAGCCAAAAACATCTAACGATCTAGCATAAGGTGGGCTTTGTTTAGCTTATAATGAAGGCGTCCTACGAGAAACCGGAAGAAAAGCACATTTTAATCCCCTCAAAAAGCTCGACCCGTAGAGCCTGGTAATGAGGCTAGGTCATTCCGTGTAATATAACCAGCTGCCGCGTTGCCGCGCCGGGAGACTGCGAAGCTGGTCGGCTAAAGAAGATACAGATAGATTTTTTTTTCATATTTTTTTTTATTCAAAGATAACAGAGACAAAGACAAAGTGGCGCTGCACTCAAGTTATACAACTTATTTTGCCAACGCCACTTAACAAATATACAAACTTATAGATATAAAGTTAGATCTCTCTCTCTCTCTCTATATATATATATACATATATATTCAACAAAAACCTAAAGTGTGCCTAGAGATAGATGTGCAAGTAACTTACCGTATTTCCGCTGGCAGAGAGAACGGACGCCGCCAGGGTAGATGGTGATGACACGGAGAAGCTGACGGAGTCGCCGTTCCTGTCCTCGGCAGTCAGCGAAAACTCTAGAGTCTGCTGATACACGGCGTACAGCACGGTAGGGCCGGTCACGGTGGGAGGGTAGTTACCTAGGGACGAACAGTGATAAGAATAACGTTTACTGTACATTCATGACCTGTCGGGCTAAAAGTAGAGGCATGTAGATGCAAAAGAAGTAGTAAAAAATATAGTCCAGTGACGGGACTGATACTAATACTAGTCGAAAACATGGGTTTTAAAACTACACTAATACCTATAAGTTGGGCTTCTTCTTGCCCCTTGGTGATGTTAAGTATATAGGTTGAGATGGGTTTGTTTAACAATAACATCGGGATTTTTTGGCAATGTCGTATCCATTCAGATGGTCATTCCTACTTTTAGGGTCAAATTTCCAAACAAAACACACAAAATGTGAAAAATATCAGTCATGAGCATAATTTGTAAATATTTCTAATTTTTATTAAAGTGTATATATTTTGTAAATATATACACTTTAATTTTTCTTGCTGCAAACAGCCCGGCCGGGCCTCGTTTTGGAAATGTGACCCTACTTAAAATGTATGCGAAGTGTAAAGAGAACTGACTTGTTTTCTGCGAGCCGTCTTCAATGGTAGAAGACTGGTGCAGAGACGCCGCCCCTACAGCCACGTTCCCCGTCTGGAGAACGTCGTACACACATTCCTGGTTGTCGCCACACTGGTCCTCCGCCTGTTGTTGTAATACCGGGTCGGGAGTTCCGGCCTCATCCCCGAAGGTGGGGACAAAGGTGTCGTCCTGGAATGTGTCTACGCCCTGACCGGCGTCATAGTGGAAGAGGGACGCCTTATCGCCTGCCTCGGCTGTCACTTGCCCTGTGTAATGTACAGTGTGACACTAAGATCGGCCACTTTTCCAGTAAATGATGTAGGTCTAGCATCCTAGCCTGGACAGATTTGACCTCAAATGGTCAAGAACAGTAAAGCGTTTTGATAATAAGTTTCGTCATAGAAAGTCTTGGGATGTATATATGATTTGTTCCAGAGTGGTAGATCTAAAACTAGCCTGAATTCAATCAAGCCTCCTGTGACCGCTCGCCGGCCTGTAACCGCCTCGCAACCCAAGAGCTTGATGGCTAGGGCCGCTAACTCAAGGGAATCCTCCTTTCTAAATATGGATAATTTATTTAGCCGTCATCAGCCCACAGAGCTGCCTGCCCAGGCCAGACTCTAGTTGCTAAGAATCTATTGCTGTTGCTATCCAGTGATTGACAGCTGCAGATGTCTGATCTGCAGGTGGTAGGAAAAGAGTTTCACAGGCCGTTTCTCTGTACTTTGAACATTTTTCGGCAGTCAAGTCTTTTCTTGTTGGATTTTCAAACTTGGTTTTTGATGTGGGAGAAACTGACATTGTCTGCCTCTCAAGGAAAAGATAAACTAAGGAGGTTTAAAGTCCCTTTCAACCGGCTTGGATACATCTCATTTCTCGCCCTCCCAACATCTGGATCTCATTTCCCATCCCTTCCTCCCCGTCTGCCTGTGGTGCTAGGTGTGACAGCTAACAGACAGGCTAACAAGGTGGTTTCTATGGCAATGGGAGCCTAGCTGAAATCCTGCCCTGTGATTGGTGTTACCATTTTTGATAACAGCTCTCCCGGCTTAGAGCAACCAGAGCACAAACTCCGCGGGGAGGGGAGAGAAACCCCCGGACAGCTGGAGTTTGCGTTATACAGACTAATCTAAAACATTTCTTTAAAGATTTCCTTCAAGTTTTACAGGAATTCCATTCAACAAAACAAAACTTGAACCGTCCTCAAAATCAGTTAGTAAATGTGTGGGGAAAACACGAACAAGATGATCAATAAAAAGTATAGATAATGATGATTCAGGGTGTACATTACAAAGAGATATGAATTTTCAAGCGTTGTCAACTTTGTTTGGGCCCGTTCATACTTGTACGTATATTCAAGTCCGTATGAGTTCCGTATTGCTCATTTGACCCACCCTTGGGCAGCCTGGTTATTGAACCGAACAAATGACGTCTTCGGCAGCAAACTTTACCTAAACCTAAGAACTCATAAGGACGTGAATATACGCATGAGTGTGAACGGGCCTCAAAGCTGATGCACCGTCCTCACAACTTACATGATCGTCCGAAGTCGAAAATCTGCCTCTCGGTGGAATTAGTCGACAGAACCGTCCCATCATACATCATGAAGTCGTTGGCTTGATCTCCGTCCCAAACTCCCAGCAGGCCTTTCGTCTTTCCCATGAAGGATACCGGCGCCGAGAAGACGATCGACATCATGCCCTATAGACATTTCAAACAACGTGTAATGTCTTTAATTAAGTCTTCGACATACTCTTTAACTTCCGACACACGTAAAGGGTTAGGGATCACTAGAGTGAACTGGAGGTCCTGTGACGGAAATAGAACATCCTGGTGAGAGATGTTTACGAAGACAGAGCTCAAGTCATGTTTAAATAATTGATGTATCAAATGTCAGTATCGGAGAGCTAATATGATGTTTCACATGCTTTCACTTCTTGAAACGTTAAACGTGGGTTAAGATAGAAGGTTCCAAATCTTTCTAACATTTCTACTTTTTTCTTCCAAGCTGTTTGAGGAATATGACTTCTTTTCTGCATACAATGGGACGTGAATTGTCCAGCGTTTTGGACGATAAACGGATTGGATGACCTAAGCCAGAAAATCGTTTTTTATTGATCAGTAGTATGTTGAAGAAAGCTTGGGGAAATTTTGGAGATTTCTATGAATGATTTACTTCTTTCAGAATAGTATTGAGGACATTGGTGCAAACTTACCTGTTCTACTTGTGCAGTCGCAGACACACCTGTGCTGTAGTACACCTTGAATTCGCTTGCACTTGGTCTTGAGACCAACACATTGTTCTCCTGTGCGATCGCTGTGCTGACGTTGCCGTATACAGTCATGTCTTGTAGTGCACCATCGATATACAGATTCATGCCGGTGTCCGAATCAGAGGCTATGTTTACTTGAATCGGGACGCCACCATTCTTTTGAATGACCATGGCAGAAAAGGCTGTTGCAGTAGTGGTACCTGGAAAAAATCAATGGTATCAATGAGGTTTGAGGAGGAAAACGTAAAGTTACATGACATGTATTCTGTGCGAAATCTATTGAGACTTGTGGGGACCAGTGTCAACTGTGATATTCTAGCGACCTGTCGGCAATGAATGCGAACACCACCGGTAGTGCGTGGCAGAAAACGAGTACGCCTGCGAATGCTCACAATTGGAAGAGAACACACGCACGTTAATTGCATCTTTGGCGTTGCAGAATACACGCGCGAGCACCTTAACACGATTCTCGCGCGAATAGTCGACAATGCTTAGTTGTCTATAGTTTCAGTACCCTTTGACTGTCAAGTTGGAACTTGCAATTTTTGTTTGCAAACCCGATGTAGAATCATCATCTACCTTCTGGGAATGCCGTCCTGGCTTGCACTTGATACTGTCCGTTGTCCACGTCGGCCATGACGTATTCGCCTTTGCCGTTAAAGGTGTAGCGTTTCCCGTCCAGCGTGGTGATATGAGGGTCTCCCCATGTCCAGCCTTTGGTAGGATAAGGAGAAACGATACCATTTTATACTCAATACAAAAGTTATTTAAGCAACTGGATAAGGTTTGCAAACGGTCAGATAGCATCCACTACCTTTTGTTAGTGACTGAAGAGACATTTTTGTCATGCATGACAGGGAAATGGCCGACAAAGCTTAAGGTAAACCAAACATGTGTATTTTTTTAAAAAGATTTTACTGAGCCGCAAGTTGAGTAACTTAAAGACTTATCGAAAAGAGTAAGGGTCCATCCCTGTGTGACTGGAACAGATCTTACAGTGATACGAGGCTTGTGTGTTATGCCTAAAAGTGGTTTACCGGTAATGTGAAACAAACAAACGCAAGACTTTTTTTACAGTCATGGACAGTCTACACGACAAACACACAAGGCTCTACAATGGATAACACCTACTCCATATGGGCGGCAGGTACTGAGAGCAGTTGGCCGATGGGCGCTTCTCGTAGAACAGGTCGCAGGTCCCGACGCTTTCCACGCAGCATTTTGTGTATGCCCAGTCGTCATCTTCTCTGTTCTGTAAGGAAAAATGTGCAAGAAATGCAACATATTTAGGCTTGTGATATAGTGTTTACCGTTACTCATATTCCTATGGCAGTCGCAAAAGAACTATGATAATTGATTTGAATTGTAGATCTCTTGTGTAGCCATTTCCAAGCGATAGATTTATCTTCGAGTGCACGATAAACTGACTTGTTTCGTCCTAGCTAATATGTACTATTACATATGTCTATTAGCGTAGCATAGGCCATAGTTTTGGGATTTTAACTTCAACAAGGCAATATCGCCTTGTTTGCCTATGAAATGTGTGACGCTACGAGTAATCGGATGATGGTTACATAGCCCGGTTGTTTCAAGTGAGCCTGGCGTGTGCCTGTTGTCAAGCTCAGCGCCACCATTCAATTCTTTTCCTAAAATGTTTTTTTAATGCTGTGTATAAAGAGATTGATAACCTATCATTCATATAGAAATAAATCTGGAGTCGTCCCAACAAGGCGTTGCAAATATTTGATCACCTGAATAACATAGCCCCCGTCCGGCCCTCCAGTCTTCAGCGCGCCGTCTTCATAGCAGCATTTCTGCACCAGTCCGTCTGCTGTAGGGAAGGCGCTGTAGGCACAGATGTCCCACCACGAGCTGCTCCAGTCGATCTGGAACCTACAGCGGCAGGCGGGAGACAGGGTTTTGAACAACGCAGTTGTAGTAGACAGGGAATATGTAACCCCCATTAACATTAATCCGCCAGTTTACATAAATCCACCACTTGTTCGCAATGTTTTGCGGTAGAAGGGCACTGCGAAAACCGCGAAAATAAAACAGAATATTCAAGGATTTTCATTACTCCTCCCACACCATCTAACTATATAGAACAACGTTAAAGTTGGTCACATTGTGTTATGCTCTTGACCTTGAGGAGAAACTGGGTCGGAGACTTGAACTGCGTTTTCTATAGCTTTAATCCGGAAGGGTTAGTGGAGGTTGACATGACGGGTGTGCTCAATGCTCGGGCTGAGTCCAAAGAGATGGGGTAAATTCAAATGGTCTAAACTAATACAAAGATGTAGAGGGGTGCTGCCCTAGGTATATAATACAACACATTGTACTTACGCTCCATCGAACCACAGTTGCCATTCCGTGCAGGGGCAGTCGGGCGGCAGCTCACTCAGAGTGGCCTGCACGTCAGTGGGGTCCGCCTGGTTCCGGTACCAGGACAGACACTCCAGCCGAGCGTCCATCGTACCGTCCGAGTCCTCCATCCGTACCATCCACTGGCCAGTGTAGCCTGCAGGAAAAAGACGTTAGATAGATTGGTTAACAGGTCGTTCTTCATCGCATCTGTATCGCATTGGTCAGACCCTTGTAGTGCTTAGTGGCACACAGGGGAGCAAGTTCCCTTGCTTTTTCAGTAGCAAGGTATATTTTTATAGGAACGAATTGCTAGTCCTCCCCTTTAACATGCCCGAGACCCTTCTTCGAACAAGGGACTCCCATTTTACGGCCCCTCCGAAAGACTGGTGCAGCCCCAACCGAGATCCTTCCAAAAATAGAACCGGGGTCTCCTGCTAATTGGAACCAGGAGCTCAACTATGCACATGAGGCTGATACCAGTCGGGCTACAGGGACATCCGAAGTACTTAGGACATGGCACATATTATGCACACAGCGAAGATTACCTGTATTGCCCTCGACCTCATCCAGCAGGTGCATCCGCTGCGTTCCTGAGTACGTTGGAAGGTTGACGACATTCTGTCCTTCGTCCCCGGCACTGAAGCCTGCTACCGGCCAGGGCAGGCCCGAAACATCGGTGAAGTACTGGTAGTACTCGTCGCTGAACCCTGAACAATGACAGAGTGAAGGACACATCACCACCGGTAACACAACGATTATCTTAGAGACAGCCAATTCGAGCAGCTTTGCTGAAAAAGTTTCCGAGTTGTTCTACAATTTCTTTTTGACTCATATTAATTGTCATGACTGAAGGACTATCATGAACGACGTTAGACTGAATGTAGAATTTCATAATCTCCAAAAAGATGCTCAGTCGCACAATCTGTAAACGAAAACCTAATGTACGAAGATGGATCGTGGTTTTAGTCAGATATCTGCTTTATCTTGGTGCAGTCAGATTCGTCGGGCGATTTTGATTCCGTACACTTTTCAAACAGGCTGTGACAGAGCCAACCGTCTACAATATTTTTTTGTTAAATGCGTAAAAAGACAGCTGAATTTTGCAAGACGCATGCATGACTATTTCAAGAATGCCCTCAGTTTCCGATCGTACGACGTGCGTGGCCGGGGCCTTAGTCACATAGGGCGCCATCATTTGTTGTAGGATTGAATGTTTCAGACAATGGAAAATGTACCTGGATAAACCCAGTTGAGCCCTCCCTCCGGGTAGATGACCTTGCTGAAGGAATGCAGGGCGTTTGTCATCAGCACGGTCTGGAACGTGTTTGTCTGCAGCAGAGACGAAGACGACGACAAAATGTTAGTACGACGAAATACATAGATTTTGAAAGCACTTAGATAAGCTAAGTCCTGGAATATGTGATAAAATCACTTTTTGGCTTCAGTATTGACAGGGAAACATTTTTATGGAAACAAATATTGAATTGTACCAGGTGAGAGCGCCTGAAAAGTACGATTTGACCTAGTGGTTTTTAAAACGTGTCGTGAACGGTCCGTGCGAAGACGTGCTAAGAAGAAGTAGAAGCCAAAAAAAGGGACAGCTAATGTCAAAAATATTATCAGAGAATGGACAGACATGGCACTAAGTTAGATATTCAGAAGAAAAGCAATCCGAGAAGGATGGAGAACATTCTTAGTCTGAACTTCTGTGGTGCCCAAACTGTCAAATGCTAAGACGAAGTGATTAATGAGGTGAGAGTATGTTATCAGATGTTTAGGTATTACTATATACCTGGACGTCAGTGAGATCACATTCCTCGCACCCCCAGCCTCTGTAGCAGCTGCAGCCGATGTACGGGGGAAGGTCTACCCACGTCACCACAAGGGCCCAGGTCGGCCTAAAATCTGTCGGGGAAATTATATCATTGTACACATGACTACACAATTCATATGATGAATATCATGCTTGAGGTTTGCCGGATCCAATGGGATCAAAAAATAGCTGCGGTTTATCTTGTTACCGTTCTTTTGCCGTACAAAGATACTAAATCGCTGACCTTTTCGTCGTTATGTCATAGTCCATTTTGTTTTTGAGAGTGGCTGAACCCTCTTTCATTGTCATCAAGGATTCTAAACAATGAATTACACGGTTCAGAAACGCCAGTAGAACTTACTATCTTGAAGGCTATACCAAAGTACCTTCATTTGCACTTGAATCAGGGTTCTTAGAGCACATCAAGGTCATTTGCATGCGATGAAGATCACCTACCTGGGAGGGACGCGTCGTAGTCATTCGCGTCATCACCGGCGCGATTCAGGATCTCCTCGGTGTTCGCCTGTCCGTCTCCCTCGGCGTACGAGTGGAAGTAGATGTGCGAATGTTGTGTCCCCTGCCTGTCCTGGGAGAGGCTGGACGCGTCTGACATGGCCCAGAAGGGCGCGGTCATGGCGATGTTGTTGTATGTGCGGCGGGTGCCGAACAGGTACGGGATCCAAGGGGCCCACGGCGTCTCGAAGGAGATCATACCGTTGTCACAAACCTGATGGGGTATACAATAGACAATAAGTAAGGTTTAAGGGAGCCGGTACCTATACTCAGTGCCGTATAACATAACACTAATTTTTCACCTTTGACCCAACTTCCTGTTATTGTCCATGTCTTTAGTATTCAACTGCTAATTTAGCAGAGGTTTGGACAGAACCCAACGTGCTTCACACATATACATCAAGTGACTACAAAACCTCCGTTTCACGAAACTATAGTGATATGAACAGTAAAACCTGTACTAGAAACCATTTCTAGCTCTGCATTACTTGAACTATCTGGCCATGCTGGACACTTTTGCACAATGTCCCCGTAGATTATTTTTCCCATTGAGAAAAGCTCTAAGAACCGTGTCTTTAGTGACCACCTGTCTATTGTGACCATTTTCTGTCAGTCCCTAGAGTATTACTATTGACAAGTTTGGTTGGTTGTACGGTGATTTGATTTTGAAGCCTCAGTACCTAACGCCAGTATCCAGTTAAAGTCTTCCTTTTGATCGAATCTGAACCCATAGGCTATTAACATAATGATACACTCACATAAAGTTTGTAGTGTCTCTTTCCAAAGAACGGGAAGCCTTCGTCGTTGATGCCATGCTCCAAACACTCCCCCCAGTAATGACCCTCGCCACTGTTCAGGAGATCCTCATACTCTTGATCTCCAGCCTCCGGGCCGAACGGGTACAAATTGGAATCCTCAAGTGGATTTGGCCCGGGGGCCTCGGTAGGAGTTGGCACGGGGCCCTCGGTAGGATTTGGTCCAGGGCCCTCGGTAGGATTTGGTCCGTCAGACGTGTAATATGGGCCGGGGCTCTCAGACGTATAATATGGGTCGGGACTCTCAGACGTATAATATGGTTCGGGACCCTCAGAAGGAGTATATGGTTCGGGACTCTCAGAAGGAGTATATGGTTCGGGACCCTCAGAAGGAGTATACGGTTCGGGACCCTCAGAAGAAGTATATGGTCCATCATCCCCTGACCCGTTTGGTCCCTCGTCCCCGGACCCGCTTAGTCCCTCGTCCCCGGAGCCGCTTGGTCCCTCGTCCCCGGAGCCGCTTGGTCCCAAGTCCCCGGATCCGCTTGGTCCCTCGTCCCCGGAGCCGCTTGGTCCCTCGTCCCCGGACCCGCTTGGTCCATAGTCGCCGGACCCGCTTGGTCCCTCGTCCCCGGACCCGCTTGGTCCATAGTCGCCGGACCCGCTTGGTCCGTCGTCCCCGGACCCGCTTGGTCCATAGTCGCCGGACCCGCTTGGTCCATAGTCGCCGGACCCGCTTGGTCCCTCGTCCCCGGAGCCGCTTGGTCCCTCGTCCCCGGAGCCGCTTGGTCCCTCGTCCCCGGACCCGTTTGGTCCCTCGTCCCCGGACCCGCTTGGTCCATAGTCGCCGGACCCGCTTGGTCCATAGTCCCCAGAACCACTTGGTCCATAGTCCCCGGACCCGCTTGGTCCCTCGTCCCCGGACCCGCTTGGTCCATCGTCCCTGGAGCCGCTTGGTTCCTCGTCCCCAGAACCGTTTGGTCCATAGTCCCCAGAACCGCTTGGTCCATAGTCTCCAGAACCACTTGGCCCATAGTCGCCGGACCCGCTTGGTCCATAGTCCCCGGAACCACTTGGTCCATAGTCCCCGGAACCACTTGGTTCATAATCCCCGGAACCGCTTGGTCCATAGTCTCCAGAGCCACTCGGCCCATAGTCCCCGGAACCGCTTGGTCCATAGTCCCCGGACCCACTTATCTCGCAGAATGATCCAGAATAACCTGCAAAAAAGCAATACTTGACTTAGATTCTGTAAGCAACGAACGTCCAGCAAATTTAGTTTGCCTATAATAAGTGTCTGTCTGGAGATCAGGAGCGCTGGAAAATATTCAGACTGGAACAACAGGAGAGCACACAAAACGTTGAACATAAAAAGAACCATCGGTCGCACAACAATGTCGCAATTGTATCGACATGGTACATGGTACATACCTTCCTCACACTCGCAAGTGTGATATCCCTCACAGCCCACCGGGTGACAGTCTCCCTGCTCACAGCTGTCTTCTTGGCAGTCTCCGAACAGAAACTCGCAGTACGGCCCCGTGAAACCGTCCGGGCAAACACACCAGACGTCTCCACCTCCCCAGGAGTCCATCTGACAGGCTGCCCCGTTCTGACATTCGTCCAAAGTACAGTCGGTGGGTACGGTGGTCTCACACACTTTACCTAAATCAGGCAAACATTTGTCATGCCATCAATAGAACACAACGGTAAGTAAAGTATACTAGGCTGAAATGGGGATTTGTTTTATTGATACATTCACGTCAGTTTAAGGTTACTAGACATAATCTTTTTTCACCGGCCTTGGCAGATCACACAAAACCTAGCAGGAACAATTCGAAACAATACAATTAGATGCAAGAATCCATAGCTTGAAAAACGATATCATTTGCAACTTTTCCTCGTCAATTGCTTGTCCACAACATTAACAATGTACAAAAATGATAGACCTTAAGTGATATTCCTACCTGTAAATCCATGTGGACACTGGCAGTAGGCGTAGTCAGGCATGGTACTGTCGAACTGACAGGTGCCCCCGTGCATGCAGGGGTTCTCTCCAGCGCAGGGGTCGTTAAAGGTGGCACAGTCCGGTTGCTGGTACCCCAGCGGACAGTCACAGTACCAGCCTCCTTCAGGATCCTCGCAGCAGGAAGCGCCGTTTTGACAGTGCGAGCTGCTGCAACCATCTGCGGATGGATAGAGGGAATGGGTTGTTGGGATGCTGGAGAGCTAAAAATCAATCTTTTCTGGTCTTGAAAAGATCACAGATATTAAGAAAGCAGGTATATGTACTCACCGGTATCGTTGTAGTGACTATCATCGTGCACCTCACAGAATATCCCTGAATAACCTGAAAAAATTACCATAATTGGATTAGATTCTGTAAGCAATGAACGTCCAGCAAATTTAGCTTGCCTGTAGTAAGTGTCTGTCTGGAGATCAGGAGCCCTGGAAAATATTCAGACAGGAACAATAGGAGAGCGCGCAAAAAATTAACATAGAAAAACACCAGCGGTGTAAAACACTATTGTATCGACCTGGTACATGGTACATACCTTCTTCACACTCGCAAGTGTGATATCCCTCACAGCCCACCGGGTGACAGTCTCCCTGCTCACAGCTGTCTTCTTGGCAGTCTCCGAACAGAAACTCGCAGTAGGGTCCCGTGAAACCGTCCGGGCAGACACACCAGACTCCCCACGAGTCCATCTGACAGGTTGCCCCGTTCTGACATTCGTCCAAAGTACAGTCGGTGGGTACGGTGGTCTCACACACTTGACCTAAATCAAACAATTTATATCATCAGTAAGTAGGTAGGTAAATGTAGTCTCATAGCATATTGAGGCTGTAGGGGCAGTGGGTTGTTATCCACGATGTTCAGGGCACGGTAGCCTGTATTTACACAAGCTCTCGGCCGGAGGTTACTGACCCCCAGCCCAAGAGGGGGATGGCGGTTTCAGGCCGGCTGGCCACTAGGAGCGCGATTCGTCAGGCTACAGGGTACGGTATTGGCAGGCGGAGCCCAACCTTCTCCTTCCGCAGCCTTTTACATCCCCAACCGAAGTCAGGTACCCATTGTTTTCACCTGGGTCTAGAGGAAATCCGTACCTTTCCCAATGACACAGCATCGGTGGAATGCTAGGCCTATAGGGGTTCTAATCCAAGATCTCTCGATTCTGGGCCAAGACCCTATTACTAGTACAAAAAGGCATACTAGGCTGAAAGGGGTTGTTATTTTTGTTTATAGATACTTCGCCGTCAATGCACCATAGATCATCTTGTCCCTCTTGCCTTGGAAGATCACTCTAACTCGGCATGGCAAAAAGTAGAACAATACAATAACATGCAAGAACTAAAAAGTGATTTAAGTGATATTCCTACCTGTAAATCCATGTGGACACTCGCAGTAGGCGTAGTCAGGCATGTTACTGTCGAACTGGCATGTGCCCCCGTGCATGCAGGGGTTCTCTACTGCGCAGGGGTCGTTAAAGGTGGCACAGTCTGGTTGCTGGTACCCCAGCGGACAGTCACAGTACCAGCCTCCTTCAGGATCCTCGCAGCAGGAAGCGCCGTTTTGGCAGGGCGAGCTGCTGCACCCATCTGCAGGGGAGAGGGGGAGGGAGGGGGGATCGGTCAGCATACAGAAGAGGCGAACTCAATGTCTTCTTGCACTCAAAAGATCACAGATATTTAGGTAGCAGGTATATACTCACCGGTATTGTTGTAGTGACTACCATCTTGCACCTCGCAGAATGTTCCCGAATAACCTGAAAAAATATAGTTGGATTAGATTCTGAGAGCAACGTCCAGGAAATTGCATTTGTTTGTCGGTGGTGGCTGTCTGGAAGCTAGTTGCTTTAGACACTGAAAGAAAAGGAGAGCAAAAATAAGTACCAGCAGCCGCTAAACAATGTCTCTATTGAATCGACTGGGAACCTGATACATACCTTCTTCACACTCGCAGGTGTGATATCCCTCACAGCCCACCGGGTGACAGTTTCCCTGCTCACAGCTGTCTTCTTGGCAGTCTCCGAACAGAAACTCGCAGTAGGGCCCCGTGAAACCGTCCGGGCAGACACACCAGACGTCTCCACCTCCCCAGGAGTCCATCTCACATGCTGCCCCGTTCTGACATTCGCCCAAAGTACAGTCGGTGGGTACGGTGGTCTCACACACTTTACCTAAATCAGACAAACATATTTATTCCATCAGTAAGTAGGTAGGTAAACGTAGTCTCATAGCATATTGAGGCCTTAGGGGCAGTGGGTTGTTATTCGCGATGTTCAGGGCAGGGTATTGGTAGGCGGTGCCCAACCCTCTCCTTCCGCAGCCTTTTACATCCCAAGCCGAAGTCAGGTACCCATATTTTCAAATGGGTCTAGTGAGGAAATCCGTACCTTTCCCGATGACACTGCATCGGTGGAATGCTAGGCCTATAGGGGTTCTAATGCAAGATCTCTCGGTTCTGGGCCAAAAACCTATTAGTAGAACAAAAAGGTATACTAGGCTGGAAGGGGATGTTCTTTTTGTTTATAGATAGTTCAATATGCCACAGATCGTCTTTTCCCTCTTGCCTTGAAGGTCACTCGAACAATAGACCAATACAAAAACATGCCAGAACTAAAAAGTGATATCTTTTTCAACCATTTTCATCTGTTTCTGTCCAAAAGATAAGCAATGTATATCAGCCTTAAGTGATATTCCTACCTGTGAATCCATGTGGGCACTGGCAGTAGGCGTAGTCAGGCATGGTAGTGTCAAACTGACATGTGCCCCCATGCATGCAGGGGTTCTCTCCTGCGCAGGGGTCGTTAAAGGTGGCACAGTCCGGTTCCTCGTACCCCAGCGGACAGTCACAGTACCAGCCTCCTTCAGGATCCTCGCAGCAAGAAGCGCCGTTTTGACAGGGCGAGCTGCTGCAACCATCTGCGGATGGATAGAGGGAATGGGTTGTTGGGATGCTGGAGAGCTAAAAATCAATCTTTTCTGGTCTTGAAAAGATCACAGATATTAAGAAAGCAGGTATATGTACTCACCGGTATCGTTGTAGTGACTATCATCGTGCACCTCGCAGAATGTCCCCGAATAACCTGCAAATATTACCATACTTGACTTAGATTCTATAAGCAATGAACGTCCAGCAAATTTGATTTGCCTATAATAAGTGTCTGACTGGAGATCTGGAGCTCTGGAAAATATTCAGACAGGAAGAATAGGAGCTCATAGGAGAGCACGCAAAAAATTAACATAGAAAAACACCAGCGGTCGAAAAACACTATTGTATGGACATGGTACATACCTTCCTCACACTCGCAAGTGTGATATCCCTCACAGCCCACCGGGTGACAGTCTCCCTGCTCACAGCTGTCTTCTTGGCAGTCTCCGAACAGAAACTCGCAGTACGGCCCCGTGAAACCGTCCGGGCAAACACACCAGACGTCTCCACCTCCCCACGAGTCCATCTGACAGGTTGCCCCGTTCTGACATTCGTCCAAAGTGCAGTCGGTGGGTACGGTGGTCTCACACATTTTACCTGAATCGGGCAAACATTTGTTATGCCATCAGTAGAACACAACGGAAAGTAAGGTATACTAGGCTGAAATGGGGATTTGTTTTATTGATACATTCACGTCAATTTACCAGAGATAATCTTTTTTCACCGGCTCTGGCAGATCACACAAAACCTAGCAGGAACAATTCGAAACAATACAATAAAATGCAAGAATCCATAGCTTGAAAAACGATATCATTTGCAACTTTTCCTGGTCCATTGCTTGTCCACAACATTAACAATGTATATCAGCCTTAAGTGATATTCCTACCTGTGAATCCATGTGGACACTGGCAGTAGGCGTAGTCAGGCATGGTACTGTCGAACTGACAGGTGCCTCCGTGCATGCAGGGGTTCTCTCCAGCGCAGGGGTCGTTAAAGGTGGCACAGTCCGGTTGCTGGTACCCCAGCGGACAGTCACAGTACCAGCCTCCTTCAGGATCCTCGCAGCAGGAAGCGCCGTTTTGACAGGGCGAGCTGCTGCAACCATCTGCGGAGAGGGGGAGGAATGGGGCGTCAAACATGCTGAAGAGCTAAAGATCACTGCATCTTCCTCCATTTGCCCTTTGTTAACAGTAACTTTACATAGCAAACACCAGTTCAAGATCATGATTTGACGGAGATAAAAGATCAGAGAAGTTTAAGTTCAATATGAATTAAGATATATCGTAGTTATCACTACAATTTTAACATTTATCTCTTTAATTTGACTAAAGACATGGCGATTGAATTGAAAGATCACAGATACCAAATGAAGAGGTATGTACTCACCGGTCTCATTGTGCTGCACATCGCAGTATGTCCCCGAATAACCTGCAGCAATGGACATACTCAAATTAGATTTTGAGAGCTCAAGTCATAACTGTATGTAGTCAATGGGTGAATACTTAGCTGAGAGTATACATGTATGGTTGAAATATAACATATTTAAGAAATATTCAAAATTTGCCTTTGTAGCATTTTGAGAAGATTTGTTATTGTCTAGCAGAAGTCAGCAGTACCAAACGTTGCTTTTTAGTTCTATCTACTACTAAACTGAATACGAAATATAACATGTAAGTGTCGATAATTTTAAAAGATAGAATGATACAGACAACGAGATGCAGCCAATAAATGGTTTCATAGTCACTGTAATGGCGACGCCATCACTTACCTTCGTCACAGTTACAGGCATAGTATCCCGCACAGATCCATTCGACACAGTCCCCGTGCACACAGATGTCTTCCTCGCATTCCCCTATAGCGAACTCGCACACAGGCCCCGAGAAACCTTCCGGACAGGCACACCAGGCATCCCCGTACGATTCCATCGTACAGGTTCCTCCGTTCTGACACTCGTCTGAGTTACAGTCGGTGGGAGCCGAAAACTCACACATTGGCCCTGTTGAGAAATATATGGAGTTTAGTGTCAGTGACATACATGTGCAAAGGTTATTTTGTACGGAACGCTAATGACTTGGTTTTTAGGAAGCCTTGGTGCTTAACAAGCTTAGGTGTTCAGCAAGCCTTAGATAAGCCTTCTTATTGGTACATTGGTTGTAAAATCAAATTAGAAAATTACCTGTAAATCCTGGTTGACAGTGACAGGAGGCTTGGTTATTGTAGGAGTCGAAATAGCAGTCGCCGCCGTTCATGCAGGGGTTCTCTCCTGAAGCTGAGTTGCATGGGTCGTTATTTAAGTAGCTGCAGTCAGGTTCCTCGTACCCAAGCATGCAGGCACAGTACCAGCCTCCTTCTGGGGCCTCGCAGCAGCCAACACTGTTCTGGCAAGGGGAGTCGCTGCAAGTACCTGTAGGAAAATTGACCTTGTTTCAAACCTTGCAATGTAGCAGCCATTTTTCAAGAGTGTGTCAATAGTGAAACATTCGCATAACCTAAATTGTTTTTCGAAACACGCTACAAACTTTTTATCGCCTAACTACGGTCATATCATTTCTAGTAACTGTATGCATAAGATCATATGAAGCTCACCGTTGGGGTCCAAGCCATAGTACATAGCACTTGGTCCATAGTCCCCGGACCCGCTTGGTCCATAGTCCCCAGAACCACTTGGTCCGTAGCCAGAACCGTAGCCAGACCCGCTTGGTCCATAGTCCCCAGAACCACTTGGTCCGTAGTCCCCAGAACCACTCGGTCCGTAGCCAGAACCGTAGCCAGACCCGCTTGGTCCATAGTCCCCGTCCCCGCTTGGTCCATAGTCCCCGGAACCACGTGGTCCGTAGCCAGAACCGTAGCCAGATCCGCTTGGTCCGTAGTCCCCAGAACCACTTGGTCCATAGTCCCCGGACCCGCTTATCTCGCAGAATGTCCCAGAATAACCTGCAAAAAAGCAATACTTGACTTAGATTCTGTAAGCAACGAACGTCCAGCAAATTTAGTTTGCTTGTAGTAAGTGTCTGTGTGGAAATAAGGAGAACTGGAAAATACTCAGACAGGAACAACAGGAGAGAGCACAGAAAACGTTTAACATAGAAAAAACACCAGCGGTCGCAAAACGCTATTGTATCGACATGGTACATGGTACATACCTTCCTCACACTCGCACGTGTGATATCCCTCACAGCCCACCGGGTGACAGTCTCCCTGCTCACAGCTGTCTTCTTGGCAGTCCCCGAACAGAAACTCGCAGTAGGGCCCCGTGAAACCGTCCGGGCAGACACACCAGACGTCTCCACCTCCCCAGGAGTCCATCTCACAGGCTGCCCCATTCTGACATTCGTCCAAAGTGCAATCGGTGGGTACGGTGGTCTCACACACTTTACCTAAATCAGGCAAACATTTGTCATGCCATCAATAGAACATAACGGTAAGTAAAGTATACTAGGCTGAAATGGGGATTTGTTTTATTGATACATTCACGTCAATTTAACGTTACTAGACATAATCTTTTTTCACCGGCCTTGGCAGATCACACAAAACCTAGCAGGAACAATTCGAAACAATACAATAAAATTCAAGAATCCATAGCTTGAAAAACGATATCATTTGCAACTTTTCCTGGTCCATTGCTTGTCCACAACATTAACAATGTACAAAAATGATAGACCTTAAGTGAGATGCCTACCTGTAAATCCATGTGGACACTGGCAGTAGGCGTAGTCAGGCATGGTACTGTCGAACTGACAGGTGCCCCCGTGCATGCAGGGGTTCTCTCCAGCGCAGGGGTCGTTAAAGGTGGCACAGTCCGGTTGCTGGTACCCCAGCGGACAGTCACAGTACCAGCCTCCTTCAGGATCCTCGCAGCAGGAAGCGCCGTTTTGGCAGGGCGAGCTGCTGCAACCATCTGCGGATGGATAAAGGGAATGGGTTGTTGGGATGCTGGAGAGCTAAAAATCAATCTTTTCTTGTCTTGAAAAGATCACAGATATTAAGAAAGCAGGTATATGTACTCACCGGTATCGTTGTAGTGACTATCATCGTGCACCTCGCAGAATGTCCCCGAATAACCTGCAAAAATTGCCATACTTGGATTAGATTCTGTAAGCAATGAACGTCCAGCAAATTTAGCTTGCCTGTAGCAAGTGTCTGTCTGGAGATCAGGAGCCCTGGAAAATATTCAGACAGGAACAATAGGAGAGCGCGCAAAAAATTATCATAGAAAAACACCGGCGGTGTAAAAACACTATTGTATCGACCTGATACATGGTACATACCTTCCTCACACTCGCACGTGTGGTATCCCTCACAGCCCACCGGGTGACAGTTTCCCTGCTCACAGCTGTCTTCTTGGCAGTCTCCGAACAGAAACTCGCAGTAGGGTCCCGTGAATCCCTCCGGGCAGACACACCAGACGTCTCCACCTCCCCAGGAGTCCATTTCACAGGCTGCCCCGTTCTGACATTCTGCCAAAGTGCAGTCGGTGGGTACGGTGGTCTCACACACTTTACCTAAATCGGGCAAACATTTTTCATGCCATCAATAGAACACAACGGTAAGTAAAGTATACTAGGCTGAAATGGAGATTTGTTTTATTGATACATTCACGTCAATGTAACGTTACTAGACATAATCTATTTTCACCGGCCTTGGCAGATCACACAAAACCTAGCAGGAACAATTCGAAATAATACAATAAAATGCAAGAATCCATAGCTTGAAAAACGATATCATTTGCAACTTTTCCTGGTCCATTGCTTGTCCACAACATTAACAATGTACCTAAATGATAGACCTTAAGTGAGATGCCTACCTGTAAATCCATGTGGACAGTGGCAGTAGGCGTAGTCAGGCATGGTACTGTCGAACTGGCAGGTGCCCCCGTGCATGCAGGGGTTCTCTCCTGCGCAGGGGTCGTTAAAGGTGGCACAATCAGGTCCTTCGTACCCCAGCGGACAGTCACAGTACCAGCCTCCTTCAGGATCCTCGCAGCAGGAAGCGCCGTTTTGACAGGGCGAGCTGCTGCAACCATCTGCGGAGAGGGGGAGGAATGGGGCGTTAAACATTTTGAAGAGCTAAAGATCACTGCATCTTCCTCCATTTGCCCTTTGTTAACAGTAACTTTACATACCAAAGACTTACCAGTTCAAGATCATGAATTGACGGAGATAAAAGATCAGAGAAGTTTTGAAAAGTTCAATATGAAGTAAGATATATCGTAGTTATCACTACAATATGTACATTGATTATTAATTGGACCATAGAGGAGACGATGAAATTGAAAGATCACAGATACGAAATTAAGAGGTATGTACTCACCGGTCTCATTGTGCTGCACATCGCAGTATGTCCCCGAATAACCTGCAGCAATGGCCATACTTAAATTAGAATTTGAGAGCTCAAGTCATAACTGTATGTAGTCAATGGGTGAATACTTAGCTGAGAGTATACATGTATGGTTGAAATATAACATATTTAAGAAATATTCAAAATTTGCCTTTGTAGCATTTTGAGAAGATTTGTTATTGTCTAGCAGAAGTCAGCAGTACCAAACGTTGCTTTTTAGTTCTATCTACTACTAAACTGAATACGAAATATAACATGTAAGTGTCGATAATTTTAAAAGATAGAATGATACAGACAACGAGATGCAGCCAATAAATGGTTTCATAGTCACTGTAATGGCGACGCCATCACTTACCTTCGTCACAGTTACAGGCATAGTATCCCGCACAGATCCATTCGACACAGTCCCCGTGCACACAGATGTCTTCCTCGCATTCCCCTATAGCGAACTCGCACACAGGCCCCGAGAAACCTTCCGGACAGGCACACCAGGCATCCCCGTACGATTCCATCGTACAGGTTCCTCCGTTCTGACACTCGTCTGAGTTACAGTCGGTGGGAGCCGAAAACTCACACATTGGCCCTGTTGAGAAATATATGGAGTTTAGTGTCAGTGACATACATGTGCAAAGGTTATTTTGTACGGAACGCTAATGACTTGGTTTTTAGGAAGCCTTGGTGCTTAACAAGCTTAGGTGTTCAGCAAGCCTTAGATAAGCCTTCTTATTGGTACATTGGTTGTAAAATCAAATTAGAAAATTACCTGTAAATCCTGGTTGACAGTGACAGGAGGCTTGGTTATTGTAGGAGTCGAAATAGCAGTCGCCGCCGTTCATGCAGGGGTTCTCTCCTGAAGCTGAGTTGCATGGGTCGTTATTTAAGTAGCTGCAGTCAGGTTCCTCGTACCCAAGCATGCAGGCACAGTACCAGCCTCCTTCTGGGGCCTCGCAGCAGCCAACACTGTTCTGGCAAGGGGAGTCGCTGCAAGTACCTGTAGGAAAATTGACCTTGTTTCAAACCTTGCAATGTAGCAGCCATTTTTCAAGAGTGTGTCCATAGTGAAACATTCGCATAACCTAAATTGTTTTTCGAAACACGCTACAACTTTTTTATCGCCTAACTACGGTCATATTATTTCTAGTAACTGTATGCATAAGATCATATGAAGCTCACCGTTGGGGTCCAAGCCATAGTACATAGCACTTGGTCCATAGTCCCCGGACCCGCTTGGTCCATAGTCCCCAGAACCACTTGGTCCGTAGCCAGAACCGTAGCCAGACCCGCTTGGTCCATAGTCCCCAGAACCACTTGGTCCGTAGCCAGAACCGTAGCCAGACCCGCTTGGTCCGTAGTCCCCAGAACCACTTGGTCCGTAGCCAGAACCGTAGCCAGACCCGCTTGGTCCATAGTCCCCAGAACCACTTGGTCCGTAGCCAGAACCGTAGCCAGACCCGCTTGGTCCGTAGTCCCCAGAACCACTTGGTCCGTAGCCAGAACCGTAGCCAGACCCGCTTGGTCCGTAGTCCCCAGAACCACTTGGTCCGTAGCCAGAACCGTAGCCAGATCCGCTTGGTCCGTAGTCCCCAGAGCCACTTGGTCCATAGTCCCCGGACCCGCTTATCTCGCAGAATGTCCCAGAATAACCTGCAAAAAAGCAATACTTGACTTAGATTCTTTAAGCAACGAACGTCCAGCAAATTTAGTTTGCTTGTAGTAAGTGTCTGAGTGTGTGGAAATAAGGAGAACTGGAAAATACTCAGACAGGAACAACAGGAGGGCACAGAAAACGTTTAACATAGAAAAACACCAGCGGTTGAAAAACACTATTGTATCGACATGGTACATGGTACATACCTTCCTCACACTCGCAGGTGTGATATCCCTCACAGCCCACCGGGTGACAGTCTCCCTGCTCACAGCTGTCTTCCTGGCAGTCCCCGAACAGAAACTCGCAGTAAGGCCCCGTGAAACCGTCCGGGCAAACACACCAGACGTCTCCACCTCCCCAAGAGTCCATCTGACAGGTTGCCCCGTTCTGACATTCGTCCATAGTACAGTCGGTGGGTACGGTGGTCTCACA
The DNA here is from genome assembly GCA_035149815.1 of Branchiostoma lanceolatum. Lineage (NCBI taxonomy): Eukaryota > Metazoa > Chordata > Leptocardii > Amphioxiformes > Branchiostomatidae > Branchiostoma > Branchiostoma lanceolatum. The sequence continues at coordinate 37,695,217 of CM068867.1, read as the reverse complement.
CACTTGACCTAAATCAGATAAACATGTTTATACCATCAGTAAGTAGGTAGGTAAACGTAGTCTCATAGCATATTGAGGCCGTAGGGGCAGTGGGTTGTTATCCACGATGTTCAGGGCACGGTATTCGAAGTTGGAGCTCACAGTCAGGTACCCATTTTTTTTCACCTGGGTCTAGTGAGGAAATCCGTACCTTTCCCGATTACACAGCATCGTCGGAATGCTAGGCCTATAAGGGTTCTAATCCAAGATCTCTCAGATCTTGTCCAAACCCCTATTAGTAGAACAAAAAGGTATACTAGGCTGAAAGGGGTTGTTCTTTTTGTTTATAGATATTTCGCCGTCAATGCGCCATAGATCATCTTGTCCCTTTTGCCTTGGAAGATCACTCAAACTCGGCATGGCAAAAAGTAGAACAATGCAAAAACATGCCAGAACTAAAAGTGATATCTTTTTCAACCATTTTCATCTGTTTCTGAACCTCCGTCTAATATCAAACCGAAAGTGATATTCCTACCTGTAAATCCATGTGGACACTGGCAGTAGGCGTAGTCAGGCATGGTACTGTCGAACTGACATGTGCCCCCGTGCATGCAGGGGTTCTCTCCTGCGCAGGGGTCGTTAAAGGTTGCACAGTCCGGTTCCTCGTACCCCAGCGGACAGTCACAGTACCAGCCTCCTTCAGGATCCTCGCAGCAGGAAGCGCCATTTTGACAGGGCGAGCTGCTGCAACCATCTGAGGAGAGGGGAGGGGTGGTGGTTAGCGTGCTGAAGAGCTGAAGATTACTGTTCCTTCAATTTGCCATTTGTTAACAATAACTTGATATGGCAAATAGTTAGCATTTCAAGATTAAGAATTGATGGAGGTATGAGATCAGACAAGTTTAAGTTCAACATGAATTATGATATATCGTTGTAATTGAAAGATCACAGATACGAAATTAAGAGGTATGTACTCACCGGTCTCATTGTGTTGCACATCACAGTATGTCCCCGAATAACCTGCAGCAATGGCCATAGTAAAATCAGATTTTGAGAGCTCAAGTCTTAACTGTATGTAGTCAATGGGTGAACACTTAGCTGAGAGTAGTTATGTATAGTTAAAATCTAACACATTTAAGAAATAGTCAAACTTTGCATTTGTAGCGTTTGGAGAAGATTTGTTATTGTCTAGCAAAAGTCATCAGTACCAAAAGTTGCTTTTTAGTTTTATCTACTACTACACTGAAAATAAAATATAACATGTAAATGTCGATAATTTCAAAAGGTAGAATGATACTGACAACGAGATGCAGCCAAGAATGGTTTCATTATACCTGTAATGGTGACGCCATCACTTACCTTCGTCACAGTTACAGGCATAGTATCCCGCACAGATCCATTCGACGCAGTCCCCGTGCACACAGATGTCTTCCTCACATTCCCCCAAGGCGAACTCGCAAACAGGCCCCGAGAAGCCGTCCGGACAGGTACACCAGGCATCCCCGTACGATTCCATCATACATGTTCCTCCGTTCTGACACTCGTCTGAGCTACAGTCGGTGGGAGCCGAAAACTCACACGCTGGCCCTGATGAGAAATACATGAAGTTTAGTGTCAGTGTCATACATGTACAAATGTGATCTTGGACGGAACGCTGATGATTTGGTGTTTCGCAAGCCTTGGTGTTTAGCAAGCCCTGGACAAGCATTCTAATTGGTACATTGGTTGTAAAATCAAATTAGGAATATTCCTACCTGTAAATCCTGGTTGACAGTGGCAGTAGGCTTGGTTACTGTAAGAGTCGAAATAGCAGTCGCCGCCGTTCATGCAGGGATTATGTCCTGAGTTGCACGGGTCGTTGTTAAAGTAGCTGCAGTCAGGTTCCTCGTACCCTAGCATGCAGGCACAGTACCAGCCTCCTTCGGGGGCCTCGCAGCAGCCAACACTGTTCTGGCAAGGGGAGTCGCTGCACGTACCTGTAAGAAAATTGAACTTGTCTCAAACCTTGCAATGTAGCAGCCATTTTTCAAGAGTGAGTCCAAAGTTTAACATTCACACAACCTAAATTTTTTTTCGAAACACGCTACAAACTTTTGATCGCCTAACTACGGTAATATTATTTCTAGTAACTGTATGCATATGCTCATATGAAGCTCACCGTTGGGGTCCAAGCCATAGTACATAGCACTTGGTCCATAGTCCCCGGACCCGCTTGGTCCATAGTCCCCAGAACCACTTGGTCCATAGTCCCCGGACCCGCTTGGTTCATAGTCCCCGGACCCGCTTGGTTCATAGTCCCCAGAACCACTTGGTCCATAGTCCCCGGACCCGCTTGGCCCATAGTCCCCGGACCCGCTTATCTCGCAGAATGATCCCGAATAACCTGCAAAAATGGCCATACTTGGATTAGATTCAACGAATGCCCACAAAATTTAGTTTGCCTGTAGTAAGTGCCTGTCTGGAGATCAGGAGCCCTGGAAAATATTCAGACAGGAACAACAGGAGGGCGCGCAAAAAATTAACAAAGAAAAACACCAGCGGTCGAAAAACACTTTTGTATGGACATGGTACATACCTTCCTCACACTCGCAGGTGTGATATCCCTCACAGCCCACCGGGTGACAGTCTCCTTGCTCACAGCTGTCTTCTTGGCAGTCTCCGAACAGAAACTCGCAGTAGGGTCCCGTGAAACCGTCCGGGCAAACACACCAGACTCCCCAAGAGTCCATCTGACAGGTTGCCCCGTTCTGACATTCGTCCAAAGTGCAGTCGGTGGGTACGGTGGTCTCACACACTTTACCTAAATCAGACAAACATGTTTATACCATCAGTAAGTAGGTAGGTAAACGTAGTCTCATAGCATATTGAGGCCGTAGGGGCAGTGGGTTGTTATCCACGATGTTCAGGGCACGGTATTCGAAGTTGGAGCTCACAGTCAGGTACCCATTTTTTTTCACCTGGGTCTGGTGAGGATATCCGTACCTTTCCCGATGACACAGCATAGGTGGCATACTAGGCCTATAAGGGTTCTAATCCAAGATCTCTTGGATCTGTGCCAAAACCCTATTAGTAGAACAAAAGGGTATACTGGGCTGAAAGGGGTTGTTCTTTTTGTTTATAGATACTTCGCCGTCAATACTCCACAGATCATCTTGTCCCTCTTGCCTTGAAATATTACTCAAACTCGACATGGCAAAAAGTAGAACAATACAAAAACATGCCAGAACTAAAAAGTGATTTAAGTGATATTCCTACCTGTAAATCCATGTGGACACTCGCAGTAGGCGTAGTCAGGCATGGTACTGTCGAACTGGCATGTGCCCCCGTGCATGCAGGGGTTCTCTCCAGCGCAGGGGTCGTTAAAAGTGGCACAGTCCGGTCCTTCGAACCCCAGCGGACAGTCACAGTACCAGCCTCCTTCAGGATCCTCGCAGCAGGAAGCGCCGTTTTGACAGGGCGAGCTGCTGCAACCATCTGCGGAGAGGGGAGGGGGGGGGATCGGTCAGCATACTGAAGAGGCGAACGCAATGTCTTCTTGCATTCAAAAGATCACAGATATTTGGGTAGCAGGTATATACTCACTGGTATTGTTGTAGTTACTATCATCTTGCACCTCGCAGAATGTTCCCGAATAACCTGAAAAACATAGTTGGATTAGATTCTGAGAGCAACGTCCAGGGAATTGCATTTGTTTGTAGGTGGTTGCTGTCTGGAAGCTAGTTGCTTTAGACACTGAAACAAAAGGAGAGCATGCAAAACGTTTAACGTAAAAATAAATACCAGCGGCCGCTAAACAATTTCACTATTGTTTCAACAGGGAACCTGATACATACCTTCCTCACACTCGCAAGTGTGGTATCCCTCACAGCCCACCGGGTGACAGTTTCCCTGCTCACAGCTGTCTTCTTGGCAGTCTCCGAACAGAAACTCGCAGTACGGCCCCGTGAAACCCTCCGGGCAAACACACCAGACGTCTCCACCTCCCCAGGAGTCCATCTGACAGGTTGCCCCGTTCTGACATTCGCCCAAAGTACAGTCGGTTGGTACGGTGGTCTCACACACTTTACCTGAATCAGACAAAAAATTTTATACCATCAGTAAGTATGTAGGTAGCATATTGAGGCCGTAGAGGCAGTGGGTTGTTATCCACTGTGTTCAGGGCACGGTGTTCGAAGTTGGAGCCAATCCTCTCCTTCCGCAGCCTTTTACATCCCCAACCGAAGTCTGGTATCCATTTTTTTCACCTGGATCTAGTGAGGAAATCCGTACCTTTCCCGATGACACAGCATCGGCGAAATGCTAGGCATATAGGGGTTCTAATCTAAGATCTCTCGGTTCTGGGCCAAAACCCTATTAGTAGAACAAAAAGGTATACTAGTCTGAAAGGGGTCAACGTTGTTCTTTCCTTTTATAGATAGTTCGCCGTCAATGCGCCATAGATCATCATTTCCCTCTTGTCTTGAAAGGTCACTCAAACTCGGCATGGCAAGAAAAAAAAGTAGAACAATGCAAAAACATGCCAGAACTAAAAGTGATATCTTTTTCAACCATTTTCATCTGTTTCTGTCCAAAACATAAGCAATGTATATCAGCCTTAAGTGATATTCCTACCTGTAAATCCATGTGGGCACTGGCAGTAGGCGTAGTCAGGCATGGTACTGTCGAACTGGCAGGTGCCCCCGTGCATGCAGGGGTTCTCTCCAGCGCAGGGGTCGTTAAAGGTGGCACAGTCCGGTCCTTCGAACCCCAGCGGACAGTCACAGTACCAGCCTCCTACAGGATCCTCGCAGCAGGAAGCGCCGTTTTGACAGGGCGAGCTGCTGCAACCATCTGCAGGGGAGAGGGGGAGGAATGGGGCGTCAAACATGCTGAAGAGCTACAGATCACTGCCTCCACCTCCATTTGCCCTCTGTTAACAGTAACTTTACATACCAAAGACTTACCACAAGTTTTTAAAAGTTCAATATGCATTAAGATATATCGTAGTTATCACTACAATATGTACATTTTTCTCTTTAATTTGGCTATACACAAGGCGATTTAATTGAAAGATCACAGATACGAAATTAAGAGGTATGTACTCACCGGTCTCATTGTGCTGCACATCGCAGTATGTCCCCGAATAACCTGCAGCAATGGCCATACTTGAATAATTATTTTGAGAGCTCACGTCATAACTGTATGTAGTCAATGGGTGAATACTTAGCTGAGAGTAGCCATGGTTGTAATATAACATATTTAAGAAATAGTCAAAATTTGCATTTGTAGCGTTTGGAGAAGATTTGTTATTGTCTAGCAGAAGTCATCAGTACCAAAAGTTGCTTTTTAGTTTTATCTACTACTACACTGAAAATAAAATATAACATGTAAGTGTCGATAATTTCAAAAGGTAGAATGATACAGACAACGAGAAATGCTTTATTGTCCCACTTATGGTGACGCCATCACTTACCTTCGTCACAGTTACAGGCATAGTATCCCGCACAGATCCATTCGATGCAGTCCCCGTGCACACAGATGTCTTCCTCACATTCCCCCAAGGCGAACTCGCACACAGGCCCCGAGAAGCCGTCCGGACAGGAACACCAGGCATCCCCGTACGATTCCATCGTACAGGTTCCTCCGTTCTGACACTCGTCTGAGCTACAGTCGGTGGGAGCCGAAAACTCACACAATGGCCCTGTTGAGAAATATATGGACTTTAGTGTCAGTGACATACATGTGCAAAGGTTATTTTGTACGTAACGCTAATGACTTGGTTTTTAGGAAGCCTTGGTGCTAGCTTAACAAGCTTAGGTGTTCAGCAAGCCTTGGATAAGCCTTCTTATTGGTATATTGGTTGTAAAATCAAATTAGAAAATTACCTGTAAATCCTGGTTGACAGTGGCAGGAGGCTTGGTTACTGTAGGAGTCGAAATAGCAGTCGCCTCCATTCATGCAGGGATTATGTCCTGAGTTGCATGGGTCGTTATTAAAGTAGCTGCAGTCAGGTTCCTCGTACCCTAACAGGCAGGCACAGTACCAGCCTCCTTCGGGGGCCTCGCAGCAGCCAACGCTGTTCTGGCAAGGGGAGTCGCTGCACGTACCTGTAGGAAAATTGAATTTGTTTCAAGCGTTGCAATGTAGCAGCCATCTTGCGAAGCACTAAGGAGCGTCCAAAGTGAAACACATCATATTTTCTTTCACCTAGTTTTTTCCCCAGTAAAAGTATGCATATGAAGCTCACCGTTGGGGTCCAAGCCGTAGTACATAGCACTTGGTCCATAGTCTCCAGACCCACTTGGTCCATAGTCTCCGGAACCACTTGGTCCATAGTCTCCAGACCCACTTGGTCCATCGTCCCCGGACCCACTTGGTCCATAGTCCCCGGACCCGCTTGGTCCATAGTCCCCGGAGCCACTTGGTCCGTAGTCCCCAGACCCGCTTGGTCCGTAGTCTCCAGAACCACTTGGTCCGTAGCCAGAACCGTAGCCAGACCCGCTTGGTCCGTCTCCCGAACCTCCGGGGTTATAATACACACCGGTCCCGGTCACTCCGCCTCCGGAACCGTAGTCCCCGGAACCGCTTGGCTGATAATCTGAGATTTTATGACAATGAACGAGTTGTAAGACCTACCAGGTGACCGATAGAGGTGCAGAGCACTGACACATTAAATATGAAATAGGCATACGGCATCCATATGGTTAATGTAGTTTTGTACTCACCGGTATCGCCGTAATGATCTTCACCTTCCACATCGCAGAATGTCCCAGAATAACCTGCAACCACAGACACAGCTGATTAGATTCTGGGGGCAATGTCCAGTAAATTTTGTTTGTCTTTAAGAAGTGGCTTTTTCTGGTTCAGAAACTATAAGGATGCAATGAACAAGAGTGATGCCAAGAATGGTTTCATGGTCGCTGTAATGGTCACCCCGTCACATACCTTCGTCACAGTTACAGGCGAAGTATCCTGCACAGATCCATTCGACGCAGTGGCCGTTCTCGCAGGTGTCTTCCTCACATTGTCCCAAGGCGAACTCGCACACAGACCCGGAGAAACCTTCCGGACAGGTACACACGGCGAATCCGTACGATTCCACGAGACAGGTCCCTCCGTTCTGACACTCGTCCGAGTTACAGTCGGTTGGAGCCGAAAACTCACACTGTACCCCTGATGGACATTGGATGAGGTTAAGTGTCAGTGAAATATATGCAGAAAGGTAACCGCGGACGGAACACTTAAAGCTTTTAATTTTTCAAATCAGATGGCGAAAATACATTGCAAACAGTGGTGGTATCTGAACATTTCAGACTGGCAAAAGTCAAAATGGACATTCGTGTATGCTTTCAATGCAAAATCTGCGCAGGGTCTTAAAAATGACTTAGGGTTGTTTGGTCGATTCATTTTCTTTTTTTTTAATTGAAAATTATAAATTGGTTGTCTGTTGCTATATGAGTGGAAACATTAACAATCTCACGAAGTATTTGATAGCCACAGCAAGATACTACTCACACAAAGAGTCAGCAGATACAATACACACACAAAACATATATAAAGACAATTCAAACTCTACAACTGGATAAAAATTCGGAGCTTTATTTCCGGAAGTTTCGAGTGACATCCATCACTCTTCTTCAGCGTCACTAGAGTGAACTAGCAGAACTAACCAGTACTTATATACAATAACTAGAAAAAAACGGTTTTTACATGGCAAATCACACAGTCATGCATAAGCGACATTGTAATGTAAAATGCTTATGCATGACTGTGTGATTTGCCAAGTAAAAACCGGTCTTTCTAGTTATTGTATATAAGTACTGGTTAGTCCTGCTAGTTCACTTTAGTGACGCTGAAGAAGACTCATGGATGTCACTCGAAACGTCCGGAAATAAATCTCCGAATTTTTATCCAATTGTAGAGTTTGAATTGTCTTTATATATTGTTTACCTGGATGTCTAACCTTCACAAACACACAAAACATACAAAGAGAGTACAAGGCTCCTTGATTCAAAGTAGCATTTCGGTCCTACGTCTTCCCAAACTCATGAATTTTCCTTGTCGCCTCTTTTCCATTGCTAAGAGTAAATTGATTGCAGAACAAAAGCGACCTGCCTACCTGCGAATCCCGTTGGACAGACGCAGGCGGCTTGGCTACTGGCGGGGTCGTAATAACAGGTGCCTCCATTCATGCAGGGGCTCTCTCCCGAGACTGAGCTGCACGGGTCGTTAAAGTAGCTGCAGTCAGGTTCCTCGTACCCTAGCAGGCAGTAACAGTGCCAGCCGCCTTCGGGGGCCTCGCAGCAGCCAGCGTTGTTCTGACAAGGGGAGTTGCTGCAGGAACCTGTATAGAGAGATATTTGTGGTGTTGAAAAGTGTGCAAACATTTAATTTACCTCGGACTACGAAAAACTGTTAACAAGCTCGGAGAAAATCGCTCTGAAAATGTGGAGTATGGCACTGTGACAGATGAGTATAGTGTGATCCTTAAAATATCGCGACGGAGCAGGAGCCATTTTAGTCGGTCAGTGATCCGCAGGCGGCCTTTCGAGCATCTGTGGAAACTCCTTTTCAAAGTAAATCAGATAAGAATGTTGAAGGGTCCTTAGCTATCTGAATGATAGGCTTATCAAATGTAATACATGCCAATGTACTATCAACAGTCGATCTTGTTATTGAAACGAAGACGGTTCTTGTCATGAAAACGAAATCTTTAGTTGAATCCCGCGCGACGATACAGTATCCTGTTGAAAGTTCAACACGAGCATTGAGTTATTTAACGTGGGGAATTAAACTACGTTGTCGTAGGGAATAATTGGACTGTTTGACCGTGTGTCCTGACCACTTCAGCAGCTTGTGAAGCAACATTTGCATGTCGTATAGACAGACACACAACCTGTTCTCTTTTTAATTCTTCCATCTTCCCTTGTCAGATTTTCTGCCACTCTTACAGAGGTAGTGGACATGGAAGGTTGTTTTCAGATTGACATTTTTTATATTGATATTTTTGTCCCTCTGAAACAATACACCGGGTTCCTCAAAGAGAATACCAGATGTTCGACGGACAAGATATCAATAAACTGTACTTTAATCGTATCTTAAACGGCTAATAACGGGTTAGCCTTTTGATATGTACCCTTCCAAAAGCATGTGAAATCTAATATGAAAGTCAAAAGGACGGAAAATTATTCTTTCAGCATAAAAACCTTAGCAGGACACTCGGTCTAATCTATCTATCATGTTCTTAACCTGTTAGCTTTACGGCAAATACGAGACATTAGACCACATTCTTGAGCAGGTCCAACACGGCTCTGGTAACAAAGCACTAAGAGACCAACCACAACACAGGGACCACATGCCACGCCTCGTTGATAGACCATGTATGGTAAGACCTGGGAGTAGGGGGATGTAGCCTCTACCAGGCTCCGCCCGATCGCTGGGAAAATAGTAGAAATCGGCCAAATAGAGTGAATAGTATGCCAGGGGTAGTCCGCTGTACAGGGCAGTCCGCTATACAGTGAAGCTCAATAGGCGATGGACAGAGCCTGGGGGGACTCGGTTATAGAAGAAAGGGTATTGAGCTTCACTGTATAGCGGACTACCCTGTATAGCGGACTACCCCTGGCACACTATTCATTCTATTTGGCCGATTTCTACTATTTTCCCAGCGATCGGGCGGAGCCTGGTAGAGGCTAAGGGTCATGGGGCACGGGCTTTCTATGACCTGCGGAAACAAACCCTGTTCGGTCACTGCGAGCAGGAGTAGCTTACAGAGGAGCATTGTTCACAGACTGTGGGCAGGTTGGTGGCGGTATAGAAACGGGCAGTCAATGCATGCAAAGCAGGATACACGCTTGTGCTGCAGAACTTGAGGTAGTATACGCGTTCCTATCATATAAGTCAGTTAATACTGTTGACATACCAATACGCCAATCACCTTCATAAGACAAGGATGACAGAATACATGTATCAACGATGTTCTAACATCAGCCTTCTTTTATATCCGAGGTATTTGGGACGTCCTTGGAATCACAATGGCATCTGGCTCCCCTTGCCACGCCCCCTACCTCTAAAAGAGGGGTAGGTAAGTTGACAAGGGTCGCTGTAAGAGGCAAAAAGAGAACAGGGTGCGCCACCATGCTTGACTGCTTGTCTATACAAACCTGCGTAGTGACCACAGGAAATCTGATCCAACTTTTTGTACCCGGTTACATGGGGGTAAGGGACCTGTAGCTAATCCCGTATCACCCTCTCGGCACAGAGTTTGTCTTAGACCAGACAGAAATGGTTGGCATGATATCAAATGAAACCATCCAATGTATTTCACGACAAACGATTGTCAATACAAAGACGCGCTATCCCTCTTGAGTGCATGTGTTCTTTCGGAAGACAGAAGCCCTAGAATGATAGGGATACTCAAATTCTAACAAAAACAGCGCATATTTAGAAACCTAGGACGTCGTTTGAGCACACATGACACAACGCAATCATGCTGATGATAAAAGTTAGTTCCTTAACATTAATTTGATTGGCTTGAATTCTAACTTGGCTTCACGATTAAGACTATGTGATTTGTGTGGTTCATTACACTTACGCAAGATGGAAAAGTAGTCAAAGACGGGGTATATGCTGTGACCTGCCTGAACAGGAGTCTAGTGAGGATATTTCGTCCCTTTTCGTAGATTTCTGGCCGTTGCTTGACATACAGTGGAGGCAGAATCACTCTGACACCTGCCTTAATGAAACAGCATGATTATATATAGCTGCGGGTTCGAGTCATCGAACGAGAACCCCGTTGAAAGAAACTGTTTACATCCTTTGCATTGCATGCTCTTCGGCTTATGTCGGCTTAGCGTGATTCAAATAAAGAAGTCCGTGATAAGCGTTACGGCGTGCATTGGTTTAAGCAATTGTTCACGTCAGGCGAAGTTGTTTAAAGACACGACAGACTCGTGTAATCCGGCTTTCACAATACAAAGGTAGATCTGGAGTAAGATCAACAATTTAAAGTAAGAGATCAGTGAAATCACTGTTCTTTCATAGCCGTTTTACTACACCAGCGGTGTATATCAGCCGCGACAAGGGAACTACAGTCATTTAGATTTACTTTGAATAGCTTTGTATGCTGCCGTTGCCATCCACTACATTGGTAACTTACCTGAACTTATAATTAGTCGAAGGTGTTAAAATTTTGTTTCTGTCCTCTGGAAATCAGTCACACGACTTAAGAGACAACAAAACTGTCTCCACGAGAAATAAATAGATGAATAGATACCTTGACAAAGAACGATATTTTGTTAAGTTTCGTTTTATTTTGGTTGTCTTTCAAATCATACTGCAAAATCGTGGATCTTATTCAATTCATTGAGTTCATAATCTCCAAGCAGACTTTTCGGTTGGCAATACAATATCACCGGTTGCCATGGATACTGTTTCGGCCCATGGATACTGCCTGGCGAACCGAAAGATCTGCTTGAGGTTTAATCAGTCATGCAAATCCGTTTTTGGTCGTAGAACGGCCTCCGTCCAATTAGCCTTAATTAGCACTCAAACCATGATATGATTTATGCTGATTCATGCAAAGAGGTCGTTTCACCCTTATATAAGTATGTTGACCATGGCGGGACAAGCCTTCTTTGTCTCGTGGCTGTGTTCCGCATTGTGGCTCCTTATAGTTCATTCACTCTTGCTACAAGGCCCCCATTCCAATGGATGTTGACCGTTGAGCCTCCTTTGAGCGGCCGTAATTAGCCACAACGCTCAGCGGTTGTCAAACCCCCTAAAAGTTGTTTCCATGGAAAATCTCTGGCAATCCTCTGGCAAAGGGGGTAATTATGCTAATGCTGGGGAAACCAAAGTTTTTTTATGGCCTCAGGTACAGGCACATTTCCGCATATAAACGTGATGTGTCAGTGGCAAGAGGCGTGGCTTGCGATGATATTTACTCTATCTGTTGTTCTATATATATGAGTGAGAGAGAGCTCAGCAGAAGGCTGGGTGATGATGAATGTCATGACAACCAACGCTCTTTGTCGCTGACGCATCTGACGTCTTAGTCTCTTCGCGTCATCACCCGTAACGTTTATACGTGCAAATATTATGTGTCTATGGCCTCCGTCGATCAATATTGATAACAACACCCACCAACTCTTTCTAGGACAGTGGTCATAGACCATTACTACCACACAATCGTCTGCCTACCAACTATACAATAAGAGACATAAAGGACAGTTTTGCGGCGCTCATTATCTATTCAGTAGCTGGTATGTTGGGCTCCACAGACCCGGGTGGTAACCTACCTACAATACGTACACACACAATGGGTGTTTGCCAACAAGGTACGCTGTTTGATAAACTCATTTGGGCGGAGGCTTACCAGGGAAACGGTGTCAACAGAGTCACGCGACCCTGAAACTGGAGTGAAAGGTTCTGTTGTCGGCGACGGATTGTTTGCATAACGGTCATCTAATATGCCTATATCCTCACACTGAATGGTTAGATGTATTTGAGTTCCATCCAACCGAGGAGGTTAATACAACCTCGATCCTTGTTTCAACGGAACATTTTATTCTTTACTTATTTGAATGTTTTCCCTAAAAGGTAGGAAAGGAATTGTTTCCTAAGCTGACAATTTTTTATAGAGTTTCGAACACAAAACTTGTGTAGAAACCACTTTGACCACTCATGTCATGATCACTGGACCTGTTTTGCGGTCAATTTCTTAAGTTGCCTGCCTGCCTGCAAACCGCGAGGTTTCTATTGATTAACGTGAGCTGGTTTAAAGAAGATGTCCATTAACATTTAATAGAAATAATAATAGTGATACATTACAGACAACTGATTGTCTTTTGAACCCGAAAAGTAGAGAAAAAGAAAAACTAATTTTCCGGTAGTTTGGGAGTAGCTGCACGACATTTCGACGAAAAAAATCTGTATGATTTGCTCACCAAAGACGGCATTAACGGCAACTTACATTCAACTCCGTTCACACAGACATGCTACAAGGCTTTTATTTCAGCACATGAACAGTGATTATCTCCTCTGAAAGCCTACCCCATTCCACTCTTATAACTTGTTGAATTGAAGTTTAAGTTAGGGTGAGACATGAGAGACCTGACGTTGGATCCAGAAAGTTCGGAGAAGCGCAACTTTTCTTCTTGTGAGGAGCATAAAGATGAATCAATTTGCAAGAAGATGTGGCCTTTAAGCGGGCTCCTTAAAGATACCAACATTCAATACAGTGTGTCACCCAAGGTACCAGCCCGACCGCGGGTCGGATCGCATGAAGGCCGAAGGAAAGAGGGTCAGGACCGAGGGTGATACGGAATACTCCGTGTTGTATTCTTTTTATGTAATAGTCACAAAACACCCAGACCCAGTAAAACACTTACACGCAAACATGTGTGCATTTACAGTATATAAGTACAAGATACAAATTCCCTCTTTTGTAGAATCTAAATTTCACACTAGTTGGATCTTGATAAATATGTATTGTATCAAATAAAACGCTATGGCATGTTCATTCATTTTATAACTGGGCCAGTATATCGCTCTGTCCGGGTGTTTCGGATCGGTCTGTATATCAAATGATAATTATACTGCACAATGATCACACGGACATCTGCATATGTCCCACGGGCTTTCATACACGAATTCGAACACGCTTCGCATGCCATGCTGGGCGAAATGACCCGCGATCACGTTGGCACCTCTGATGATACGGAATACATCGTGTTGTATTCACCTTTCACCTTCGCTTCTTCTTTAGATTACGTACTTTCCGTAACGCGATGGCCGCTAGTACATTGAAAAAGGGTGACAGGACAAACATACGAGTTGCGCAACTCGTCAGAGCGGTCAGTGGGTAAGTCCGTAGTTATAATCCTGGGAATTTATGTAGCAATTTTCCCCTTGATATTGGATCAAAGTGTTAACTTTTGGGCTGGAGTAAATAGATAGGGTCAAGACACGACAGGTGAGAACTTTTCCATCGCCTCCTTTTTTTGTTCTTACTGTGCTTTGGCACAAGTGCCACGTTTGACCCAAAGTACAGCGTAGCAGAGGGAGGCCTTCGTGATAGTGGCGTTCGCTCCTCCCAATCAATAGCTTACGCCAACTCTCATAATCGGGTACCTTAAGATTGCTTAAAGAGGCCTTTCAAAGCATGCATTGAACAACTGGATATCTGACGTATGGATAACTTAAGGATAACTTATGCTGCATTAGTAGATCTCTCTACATTCACGTTTTTTTAAATGTGGTTGTCTAAATGCTTATGAGAGTTGATGTTATATAAATAATTGCCCATACAACGCTTATTGTCCAAACCAGGACTCTATGAGTGACCTACATGCTCTAAATCCTGAAATACCATATTCGTGGCAGTGTATGAGGGACCAAGGCTGTGAAAGCAAAATAGCTTCTGGGGATATAACATTACCAATGCGATGTTCAGGCAACTCCTTTGATGATTTCGAGACCCTTTCAAGAACGCATTGAACACCTGGATATCTGAAGTGTGCATACGTCGATGCTGCATTAGTAGATACTTAACACTCACGTTTATCCTTTATTGTGATGGTCTAAGGGCACCCGGTGGAATTACAAGAGTCTAGGTTATATAAATAAGTGCGCGCACAACGCTTATTGTCCGAACCAGAACACTATAACTTAGTATAAGCGACCTACATGCTCTAAATTCTGAAATAGCACATTCGTGAAGATTTTCTAAATATAGCAGCTCTGCTTATAAAGGGACCAAGGTTAGGGATGTAAAAGCCAAATAGCTGCTATTTGCGGGGGTTATAACGTATTTACCAATTCAAAACTCTAAATCCTGAAATTCCACTCTCGTCGAGGATTCTTTGAAAATGGCAACTTTTGAGGGACGAATATTAGGGCTGTGAAAGCAAAATAGCTGCAGGGGATATAACTTTACCAATGCAATGTTCAGACAAGTCTTTAATAATTTAAAAGATCCTGAAAGTCTCATCCATCTATAACACCTTTCTTATTAGTTTCTTTCTAAAGTTCTTTGACTTGTTGCCTTAAAAGTCTGTCCTTGGCTGTTGTCTTCATAAACATATTAGGAGGAGATAAGGAACCCAGAAATAGATCGATGTAGTAGATTTGTGAAAAAGTTTTCATACATATTCCCAAAATGTAAATAATGAAATTTGGTACAAACGTTTCAAATTAATCCAGTTCACTGAAGTAATTTTGCCATGTATTTATTTTCTACACATCATCGGTTGGCTAACAATGACTAGTACGATTGTTTTTAATACAAACATTCGGAAAGTACTTACCGTTGGGGTCTAGACCGTAGTACACTGGATCCGGGGTCCAACCGCTCCCATCATAGTCCCCAGAACCGCCTGGACCGTAGTACCCAGACCCGCTTGGTCCATAGTCCCCAGACCCGCTTGGTCCGTAGCCAGACCCGTAGCCAGACCCGCTTGGTCCCTCTCCCGAACCTCCAGGGTTATAATACACACCGGTCCCCGTCACCCCGCTATAATCCTGCTCTTCACCCGAACCGCTATAATCCTGCTCTTCACCATTTCCACTGCTTTGTGCCGAGACTGGACCGGTATGGAAAGCGAGGATCGCGCAGCAAAGGCCGAAGACGGCGAGCCGCGTCGACATGTTAGGCTCCAAGTGGGTTAGTCCGTACAGGTGTGCCGCAGTGCTGTCACCGCGTTGCTTCGATTTCAAGAATGGCTCAAGGCCCCGGATGGTACGGTGCGCGGAGGTGTTGAGTTTCACTACCTGTCATTGATGAATGACGTCAACATCGTAAGGACAAAATGGGTCAGTGGAGGGTTCGCTTGGCGGTATCTTTAGACCCGGGTCAAATTGGGGGCAGTTGAAAGACCAAGTTTCTTTTGTCTTCACGGTATTTTGAAAATGTTTTATTGTGGTGTATGTTTGTTTGGTGTTCCGTTCCTCAATAAAGGTGCGGCCGGCCTTGACGAGTGGGCATTCTGTGTCATACGTAGCCTTGGTTTAAAAATTCAATAGAGCTAGGCGTATGAAATGAAATTCCCTGTTGTATGATCCTCACATAAAATTCGTGGGTCCACTTAAAGAGAACAGCTTTGAGACACCTGATAAGATATGCGTGAAGTTTCAGCAGGTTGGCAAATCACTGGATAGCTGAGTCACGCTCAATACTATCTGCACTAATAGCTCCATGGAGTCCAGCTCCATGGAGCTAGCTCTATGGAGCCGATTAGTGCAGCCCTGCGGCGCTTGGTACTGCGCGTGCGTTCTTCACACTGCAGCAGCGACACCTAGCTGCAGTGCGGAGTAGAACCAGTCATGATTGCCTTGAGAAAGGCGACAGTCGGTCACCGAAGAGTTGGCTAGGTATTTACTCTTTCGTTGTGTACAAAAAAAACTTTTGACGTGGTCCGGGTATACCTCGTCGTACAGCATGCTATATATGTGTAGAGCGTGTCTTGTGACTCGTATCAGGCGTATCGTGTAACCGTAACATCGCGCGTTTATGAAGGCTAGGCATCCAAGGATGAATAAAACATTTTTTATTCCATCCATAGAACTGGATCCATACAAATGTTTTATGTGAATTTGCAAACGTTTAGGATGCCGTACCATCATTCCAATTTGCATGATCTACTGTAAGCGTTTTGTTTTCAAACCAGCTACCGTAGATCAATGAAGAAGGATGCCGAAAAGGTATCCGAAATATTTGTAAATGTATACAAAAAGAAAACCTTTGTCCGATTGTATAGAAAGAAATGTTATTCATACCTGGATGCCTAACCGTTATAAACATACTGAAGAAGAATGCCATAACTGCATCCAAAACATCTGTAGATTCACAGAAAACTTTTGTCCAGTTGTACAACTTGAATGTGAAATGTTATTCATTCCTGGGTGCCTAACTTCCATTACCGTAGATCCCCTGAAGAATGCCATAACGACATTCGAAACATTTGTAAATTCACATAAAACGTCTGTCCGGTTGTACAGATTGAAAGTAAATGTTATTCTTTCCTGGATGGAATTCGTTACCGTAGATCCCCTAAAAGAATGCCATAACGGCATCCAAAAATTTGCAAATTCATAGAAAACTTTTGTCCAGTTGTGTAGATTGAATTTGAATATATCATAACGTCGTGCGTTGGGATAGGAGACTTGTAACTACCTGAAGTTGATGGTGAATATATGATACCTGTATTTATCAACTATTGTAACTTTTTTTTAGCTTTTCTGATGACGTACACGTGTTGTCTAGAAAAAAAAAATTGCCTACTTATACCAAGACTGAAGATCTAATATTGATTCCTAGGTCTTTATGAAGTATTCACAATACTTACATCAACGCCTAACTATGGACGGTGGTTATGGCCAATCAAGGAGAGGAACAGTGTGTTTAGATGCCACAACTTTAATGCATAACATTGAAAACACTTTCCGGATATGAGATAAAAGCCGGTCACAACTTCACGTGCAAACAACGTGTTTTAATGACTCTCCACGCAGAGAAATGGGTCCGGCTGTTTTTTTACGTGTTCTTTGACGTTTTCGTCAGGCTTTCTATTTTGTCCCGTTCTCATTATGTTGCCAACCTATTAAGAAAACGAGACAAAATAGAAATCCCGACAAAAAAACGTCTGAAAACGAAACCAGCCGTACCCATTCCTCTGATTGGAGAGTAAACTTCAATGACAATGATCAGCCTACAGTCGTTGCGACTAAAATAAAATCTTAACCACAATATCTATTCTATATAAGATTCTCGATTATACACTTTGTGTTTATGCAAAGACTTACAGGAATTACAACGATAACGGTTATATTGAAGAGCAACAACAGTTCTAAAACAATAAGTTGTAGGGTACGTCAAAGACACACAATAGTGTAATTTTCATCTTTTTGGGTGACTTTTCCAAATTCGATATAGTGTACAGCCACCTAATTTGATCTAATCTTATCTAGTTAATAAAACCACAGATATAGTTTACTTTGTAAAATGAAACAAGACAGTGCAGAATGAAGGAGGATTCTCTCCGGCTCCCCCTCTCTCTTTCTATATACTTTAACGGCTTTATAGACTGCATATTGTCTTACAAATTCACTTTATACTACAGATTGATAAATTAGCTATTGGAACCATGGTCAAATGCTAATGGTAGTATACATAATAAGCTGAGACAGCATTTGTATAGAGAGGGTCTATCCACGCAACAAAAAGTACCACCATTGACTTTCGTACGGTACGGTCAGCTTCAGATCACGAAATAGAAATACAAAATTTAACTAGAATTATATGCTAAACAGTAAAGGCTAATACAAAGTATATCTGTAACGCCTTATTACAATCAGGTGGGTTTCTTTTCTGATTTTCTGTTATACAAATGAAGATTGAGGGTCTGGTGGGCCCCAAGCATTATTCTCGCCGAGCCCCAGGTCAATTATAGAACTCCAAAATTAGAATACACCGGTTGCGCAATATGATTTCCCCTGGTTAAATAAATAAACAAACAAACAAGCAAACCACAGGTTCAAAAATATATAGCCCGGCAGCAACAGAAAAAAAAGGTGAAAAATAGCCCGTAAACAACCCGGCGGGGCCCCTGTTTTCAATAGTGACCTAAGCACGAGACGGAGTTTTTAGACGAGGACCTAGGTGCTGTTGAGGGCCGGGCGGGGCCCGAGCGGGAAGTGCATGTCGGGGCGGCGTCTCCCACGTCTTAAGCACGAGATAAAGAGTTTTTAGACGAAGACCGAGGTGCTGTTGAGGGCCGGGCGGGCCCCGAGCGGCACATCGGGGCGGCGTCTCCAACGTCTTAAGCACGAGATTGAGAGTTTTTAGACGAAGACCTAGGTGCTGTTGAGGGTCGGGCGCGCCCCGAACGGGACGTCAGAGTGGGGTCTCCCACGTCTTAAGCACGAGACAAAGAGTTTTTAGACGAAGACCGAGGGGCCGTTGCTGGCCGGGCGGGCCCCGAGCGGCACATCGGGGCGGCGTCTCCCACGTCCCGGTCGTCAGCCTCCGTGCGGATCTCCATCTTCTGCACGATGAGGCGCAGGAGCTGGCCCTGCTGGACCAACATGCTGTTCATCTCCTTCATCCTACAGGGGAGAAGGCAAAGAAAGTTTTTTTTTTTTAAAAAAAGACGAACTTTATTTGCACGACAACTGTACACGGTACAAGGTACGGCAAGAACTATTAAACTTAAAAATAAAACTTAACTTAATATCCTAATTACTAATACAATAATATCTACTGCATGATTGTGGCGTCGTATTGGCGTTAGGGTGTTTGGCCCGAAATCCAGATGTCCTGGGTTCGAACCCTCTGACACAGCACCGATGCTGTGCCCCTGAGAACACGACTTTCCTCACCCCACCAAGGTATAAAAATGGATTAGTGTTCTCTGTACGTGGCACTAATAAGATAAGTCGTTGCTAACTTTAACCAGTATGCCAAACGTGTTAAAGTTGCTTTTGATAAGTTTCCTTTTAAAAATGTTCACAGACATCAACTCAAAGCTGTCTGATACAGATTGAAAGAGATCGAACTTGAGGTCAACTACTTGTAAGTGTGTCACACCTTCTCTTTTGCTTGTCGATCGCTACGGCCAGGCATCTGGTGGTGACCGTGGAGTTCAGAGCGTCGCCTCGCGCGGCATCGTGATCTACAGAGTTCCCGTCGTCAATCCCCATCGATGATCTTATCTGGGTGAGCCACTTTGGGGAAGAAAAAGATAGATATTTGTAATATAGGAAAGTTTATTGCCCGGAGAGGAATTGCAAGTACATGTAGCAGGAAAAGGACGGACAGATAATGGGTAACACTATAGCATGTGACTAGTCTAAATACTGACACTAAATTCTAACTCATTGGGTTCGATGTCTCTTTCCAGTGGACAGTGGAAGACGAATGATTCCGCTTTTTCTACGATGTGTGGGTTTTGTGATGTTATTAGAAGAGTAGTTTTCTTTCTGTATGTAACCGCAGAAAAACTAAGATAGAATTTGGTGGCCTTCTTAAACAGCTCATTTCTTTCGTGATTGCAGAAGGGGCAATTTGCAATATATCAATAAACGTGTCATTATCAAATGATACGTTCGTGAATAGTTTCATCAGGTAGGTAAATCATCCGATAACAAAGTTCTCTGTATATAACCAGAGAGCTTACACCTAGCCGACGTTTTGCTAACCGTCTGGCACCTTCCTTATTGCAAAACTGATCCATAAAATAAGACTATTAGGACATCACAAAAAAAGGAAGGGGAAAGTGCAGTCCACTCGGATACTAATGAATACTTAGTCTTGCAAAACGAGACAAAGGACACAAAAACAGGAAGTGCCACTGCAATACCAAGAGCAAGGTAAAGCAGGAGGCCCCAATCATCCTGGACCTTGGTCTCCCCAAGTAGCCTGGGTGCCATTCGAGATTAGTACCGGGGATTCTGCGTTCGCTAACCTGAATTTTTTTAGGGTAGCGAGTGTAGGAGCCCCGGTAGTAATGGGATGATACCAAGACTACTCCCCAAGACCTACCAACCTAGCAAAGACCATTACAATCCATTCGTAGCTTCTTTTGGGTTCGGGACTACATGATACTTCCACAGTTCGTCGACAATATGGAGATACTTACGTTGGCTACTTTGCCCTTGCAGGTGTTGGGGTAGACCGTCACCTCCACTTTGTCCACTCTCTTCACCAGCCACTCCGGCAGCTTAGCCTCTAACTCAGTGTGGAGCTCCACCTGTCAAGATGGACATAGGTAAGTCCGGACTGTATCTGTATCTATATAGCCAGTGTTAGTGGCATCGTGTGGCGCAATCGGCAGGGTGTTTCGCCCAGAACCCGAGAGGTCCCGGGTTCGAAACCACCGATATGCCCCGATGTTGTGCCCTTGCGAAAGGCACTTTACACGAATTTCCTCACTCCGCCCAGGTGTGAATAGGTACCTGACTTCGGTTGGGGAAGGTCGTATTGAGGTCACCTGCTGGTGCCGAATGGCAGCCGCCCAGACCCTTGCGACAGTTCCACAAAGTGCAAGTGTGGAGCAAATATGTATCTTGTGTATCATGTGATTGTAAACCCTGGCTGCCATTGCACGGGTAATTTCGGACCATTGCACGGGTAATTTCTGACCACCACCAATAATATATATGGCCTCCGTCGGTCAGTATTGACCATGGTAAAATCCTAATTCACAACAGCCCTACAGCATCGACTATGGCTAAACAGCCCTATACGAGAATGGCAGTCTCTGACCACCACCAATAAACCATTATTATTATCATCGCCCTGTATAGCCGGGATAACCACCCTTCGGCGTAATACACCAGCTTTACAGGCACGAGGCGCGATAGCAGCTGGTTAATTTCTACTGAACAGCGTGTCACACATGATTCGCACATCTAGGCGTTGTTTATAGGCCTCTAGGTATGACGTCTCTACTGTACTTGGTGATGACCATCATTTTACACCATTGGTTGTGCAGTGTTACTTGAAAAGGGCTAAGCATACACCATTTCAAAATCATCACAGCTTTTATCGGGCCGTCATGCTGTCCATCGTGCGAGATCTATCCTGAAAATTGTCTTGATGTCTTGAAAAATCCTCGCTCGCCTACCTGCATGGCTAGCCGCTTAAGTTGGGCGTTCCTCTGAACACCGGAGATGTCTCCGACTGCCAGACCGATCTGAAAAATGTTGTTTATTTATTACTTGTCAAATGGAGCATTATAAAGGTGTCTAATTCATCAATTGTTCAATTTTTCTATGAAGCAATCATCTATTGACCATCTATAAACGTATTGTTCTCCAATGGAAAATTGTATTACATTAGGTCCCTTCCCACTAGACGCGATCGCTGAGGACCGCATAGGGACCAAAATTGCTTTGATGTAATCCCTGAGTTCACAAAACACGTGAAGAAATTGGTTCTTCATCTGTGAATTCATTGAGCTATCTGTCAAATTGGTCCCTGAGTGGCCACTCAGCGACCGAAGCCTACAATGGAAAGAGGTTTGTTAGTTCAAATACCATGTTATCTCACCAATAGGTTCATGAGCAGAATGGGCATCAACAGCACGAAGGCGACGATGAAGACGATGGTGAGTTCCGGGTACAGCAGGGTCTTCTGCACGTAGGGCACGATGACGTTGTCCACGGCGTCCGGACCTTCCAGGATCATCATTCCCGTCTGGAAGAACGACAGGCCAGCCGTGCTGTGGGCGAGGGTGTCCTGGTGGGAGAGAAATGTTTTATGGTCAATGGAATGAACTTTATTGTTTGACAGATGTACATGGTATAGTGCATTGCAACAATATCAAAGCAAAGGAGGGCGTGCAAAATCTGTAACAATGCAACAAAAGTAGAGTAGAGTTGATTCAGCCAGGTAGGAAATCCGGTTGCAGTTTGGGCCGCTCTTCAGTTCAGTTTACTGTCATCTCTGGTTTCTGTGGATGATCCAGAGCTCTGAAGTCATACATCACTTGGTGTTGTTGCATGTGATTATCAAATTAAAAAAGTGTTTACACTGGGTGCCATCCCTACAATTTCCGACAGGTGAATAATGAGTGATCTTATTCTGTAATCAGCACTTACCGCTGACAGCCCCAGGATGTAGAAGGCGAGTCCGAAGGCGATGACTAGGAAGGAGAACACCATGAGGACCTGCAGCAGAGTCTTCAGGATCTCAATGTACATGACGATGAAGATCCCGAAGATATCAAACCTGCAGGGAGAAGGACAATCAATCAAGCATCAACTGCTGATGCTTGACTGCTACAGATATATCAGTCAGAGATGTTCTGTTTTCAGTACAGGAGCTTTAGTTAGCTCTGGTGACCCCTAGTTATCTGATTGTGTTGATTGAAGAATTTGTCCTCACAACTTCCTCTGGGACATCCTCTAGGATGCTTCCAGGTTTGGTCTGGTTCTGTGGTGACCAGTTTTATCACTTCTTGGGTAGGAACTGCTCTCGAGGCGTGTCCCAAGAAATTCACTTGTTTGGCTATACTGCGACTGGCCTTTGCTATCTTATGACTGGGAATAGTCTCTGATACTCTTTGGCTTTACATGGTTTACATGGAAATACGGCCACGGCTCCCATCCGCCACTGTAGCCGCACGATGTCCTCCCTTCTTCCCTCTTTAACTTAACCTGGCTTTCCCATAGCTGAACATAGTCTCTGATATTCTACGGCTTCACACGTTTCACAAGACCTTACCTGTGCAGGTATAGCATGCCTGAGGATGGACCACACCAGGAACACGACTACGACTCTTGTTCGAGACCACGTTCGATCACTTTCTTTCACTTGGCGTTTGGCTACTCTACGGCCAGCCGTTGCTATCCTATGGCTGGGAATAGTCTCTGATATTCTACAACTTTATACGTGTCACAAGACTTTACCTCTGCAGGTTAAGCAAGAGGTTGAACCACGCCAGGAACATGGCCACTGCTCCCATCTATCACTGTAGCCGCACGATGTCCTCCCTTGTCTCTTTAACTTAACATAGCTGGACATAGTATCTGACATTCTATTGCTTTACACGTTTCAGAAGACCGTACCTCTGCAGGTAGAGCATGAGCCACGCCAGGAACATGGCTACTGCTCCCATCTGCCACTGCAGCCGCACGATGTCCTCCCTTCCCTCTTTAACGTAACCATATTTTCTGATATTCTCTGATGTACGTATACGGCTTTACTAAACGTTTCACAAGACCTTACCTCTGCAGGTACAGCATGAGGTTAAACCAGGCCAGGAACACGGCCACTTCCCCCATCTGCCACTGTAGCCGCACGATGTCCTCCCTTCCCTCGTTAGCTTAACCTGGCTACCGCATAGCTGGACATACTCTTGATATTCTACGGCTTTACACGTTTCACAAGACCTTACCTCTGCAGGTGAAGGAAGAGGTTGAACCACGCCAGGAACACGGCCACTGCTCCCATCTGCCACTGCAGCCGCACGATGTCCCCCCTCTCCTCTTTAACTTAACTTGGCTATCCCATAGCTAGACATAGTCTCTGATATTCTATGTCTTTACAAGTTTCATAAGACCGTACCTCTGCAGGTAGAGCATGAGATTGAACCACGCCAGGAACACGGCCACGGCGCCCATCTGCCACTGCAGCCGCACGATGTCCTCCCTCTCGCACGCGTCCGTCAGGAACGGGATGATGAACACCAGGGTGGCGATGTACAGACACCACTCCAGCAGGTTCGTAACGTCACGGAAGTACTTCTGCTTCTGCATTTATGAAACATGAAAATAATGACGTACTTCTGCTTCTGTATTAATAATGAATATGAAGGTAACAAAATGTCATCAGACTATTCGTAGCTAACAGGTCAAGTAATTGTTGGCTTTCATATTTCAAAATGTTGCTTAGTTCATACTTTGACATTTTCTAGGATATCGTATTACTATTATTCATTTATTTATTAATCTTGTATATGTATATTGCATGTATTTGCATACTGAATATACGCATATGTATATAACATAACGTATATATTATACATAACCCTTCAGCCAAATTGGGCTGATTTCCAAGGGAGTCAATAAAAGGTAAACAAAATCAAATTTAAACTTTGAATTATACTACAGAAAGTAAATAGAATTCATTTGCACAAATCAAGTATACAGAGTAGATGAAAAATAGAAAAATAGACAATAGTAACTCATGGATATGTTAGAAATACATTTAGATGAAGTCACGAAAGATAAGAAGTTACCTGGTGCATCATCTGAGCTATCTCCTTCAGGACATTGAAGGCACCGAAGGCCAAGCAGATGACGATACATATGTTCTCCAACCAGTGGCGCTGTAAAATAATGAAAACATTTCAGGCAACGAAGCATAAACAAAAGTGTCCAACATCACAAAAAGAACTATCTGTCTGTCCTTATAGTCACGTTTTGTCGGATGTTGAATTTAAAAACTTTCCGAGAAGTGTTTTAATTGTCTTGGTACATTCATCATTCATATTCGCAGGTCTGAATCTTGCGGGGACACTAGCTTCCCACTCACTTCCTGCTATTCTACCGACCGTGTGTATTCAAATAACTACGGACACACTCTACTCTACTCTACTCTACTCTACCCTACTCTACTCTACTCTACTCTACTCTACTCTACTCTACTCTACTCTACTCTACCCTACTCTACTCTACTCTACTCTACTCTACTCTACTCTACTCTACTCTACTCTACTCTACTCTACTCTGCTCTACTCTACTCTGCTCTGCTCTGCTCTGCTCTACTCTACTCTACTCTACCCTGCTCTGCTCTACTCTATCTATTCTACTTTACTCTACTCTATTCTACTCAAAACAAACAAAAAAAACAAAAACAAAAAAACAAAAAAACACAATGAAAGCAGAGACTCCGTACACAGAGTCAAAAACATGACAATCACACGTCCTCGTGAGTTTGAAATGTAGATACATGAACACGGTACAAGCATGAATAGTGGTGTGGATCTAAACCCGAGTTAAGGTTTAGGTTCGGACTCGAGTCCAGAGGTTTAGGTTCAGGTCCGGACTTGAAAGTCCGGACCTGAACAACAATTTTGGAATATTTTTTCGTGTTAAATGTAAAATTGCATATTGGCAGATATTTTACATGTAATTTGAAAACTATATATACGGAATTATATACAGTCAGTAATTAACACAAAAGTTCAGTTATAAACACAAAAACAGCAATGTTTTAATATTTTTCTAGTGCAAATTTCACGATTTAAGGAAGGTTTAAGATGGTTTAAAACAAAAAGGAGTGTTTGAGTGAGAGAATTTTTTTTTCAAGTCCAGACTTGTTTCCAGACGTTTAGGTTTTTTTGGACTTGAACCTAAACGTTTTACAAGTCCGGAACCGGTCCGGCCGGTGTCACAGGGATCTCGCACCCCCCGTGTATTTGAACCCCCCGGTTCGAAATCACTAGTGAATTTGCACCCCCCGGTGCGAAATCCCTAGCGATTTCGCACCCCTCTAGTGATCTCGCACCCCCAGGGTGTAGTATGTGTTCTGTTACGGCATTCATAATTCACAGTGGCTATCTTTTTAACAAATTGATTGGTAACTATAACTGACATTTCAAATGCTCTGTTGACTGAAGTGGTAACGAAGTGGGTTGTGCAATGACTATCTGGGAGTCATGGTTCTTGTGTTCAAATCCTGGTTGCGACATTTTTTTATCCCGTAGTTTTTAACATTAAATAACTAATAATTCTTACTCAGGAATGTCATAAGATTTCGATTAAGGCTTCGATAATTTTTTTCTAACCCTATTTAACACCCGTCATCCATTCAATATGTGATATAATTTTGTATGATAAAATGTTATTCAAGTCTCTAAAATAATTTAAAAAATCAATTATGAACATTGAAGTAAAACTATGAACTAATTGTACATTCCTCATGGCATAAAGGAAGAATGTTACAACGAATCATCGTGCACAGAGAGTCACCATCATCGCGCTGTGCTGAAATACTAGTAGCGTTACATTAGTCCAGGGCATGGGTTCCCGGAGTCTTAGATGTTTGTTCTATCAGACACAGCAACTTGTAATACTCTCGATTACCACGTTAAACTATGGCTTTATTATATCAAAATGCAGTTTTGAATATAATTGCTGCACAGACAGAGCACCTTTTGAAATATTTGGGGGGTTCAAAATCCCTAGGGGGGTTCGAGGAGGGGGTGCGAGATCCCTAGCTGGGGGGTGCAAGATCGCTAGGGATTTCGCACCGGGGGGTGCGAGATCCCTAGTGATTTCGCACCGGGGGGGGGGGGGGGGGGGTTCAAAATCAGGGGGGTGCGAAATCCCTGTGACACCGGACCGATCCGCACCACTAAGCATGAACATCGACGTTCACGTCACAGCTAGCGTTACCTTCTCGTGTGACATCCATTGGTAGCCGCGTAACTGGGAGGCAGGAATCATACTTCAGTACACCCAACATATCATAAAGACCTCAAGTATTGATCGAGCAAATCTTATTTCTAAACGAGGGTATTGCTGCCTCTTCTTAGCAGATGCAACTAGAAATAGTCCTTGATGTGGTGAAAAACACTGAGCTAAAATTGCTCTACATCTCAGCCATAGAAGACTCGTATAACGATTTATAAATCACTTGTCGACTGCTATAACCTTTTACGATTGTCTGTTCACCTACAAATTTCCATCGCACTTGATTCAGACCTCTCGAAGGAAGAGTGGCTACCGTCGATAACAATGCTTCAGATTGGCAGTACATTCAAGAAAACAGTCACTGAAGAAATGTAGTGGATGCTACCTGAACGTCTGATCGTTTAAAAAATCTATCTAGTTTAATACTTGTCTAATATATGAGCAACTCTGTTCTTGCGTATCTTATCACCTGGATGTCTAACCTTCATCGACGTAGATTGAAAGTCTGTACGGGAAGAATGCTGTTAAAACTAATGACAGTAATGTCAAGGTATCGTCTCACCCACCTCTTTGAATTGACACATGTTGTGCAGAGCATGTATGCCGCTTCCGTTCACGCTACTGTCATTTACACTGCTGCCGTTCACGCTGGTTTCGTTCGCACTGCTGGTGTTGCTCCCAGCCACAAAGTCGTTGTGACTGGTGGGGTGCGCCGCAGTCGCCACGAAGATGGTCAGGAAGATGAGGAAGATGGCGTAGATGAAGAGGTTACTGAGGTACACAAATCGTCCGTATGCGTTCCTGAAAAAAAAAAGGCGTACAGGATAAGGATATTTGGTTTCTGCATGCGGTTCTAAAATCAAGATGGTTTACAAGATCAGGCGACTAATGTAAAAGACTCGGCCGTAAGGGAAACAAAATGCGGTGAATGAAAAGATCGCGAACATCAGTTTGTATTTTCTTCTAATAGCTTCTAGCGCTCAGCGCCTTTCAGAGATGAAAGTAAGAAATACAAGCATAGAAAAATGGACATGCCATTGACATCAAGCCTGTAGACTGCCGACCCCCCTACTTTGCCCCTCGCGGGGTTATCTGGGGGGTAACCACGATGATGATGATGATGGTGACTTTAGTGTGTTTTTTCCTTGTTCAAAGTAGAACAATAAATCATTTGGCAGTTTCGGAGCTTGATGATTTTGTCATCTATTTCGTTATACACTTTGAGCGTCATGTTTTATGAGACCAATGTATTCGCATCAGATTCGGGTTGCCAATTGGCGTTAGCTTTTAATTAGTTCAAGTATGTAGACGGATTAAAACATTTCTGCAACAAACCGGAAATGACGTACTCACCATTTCATGTCCAGGAAGTTGATGCAGACCGGATGTGACAACAGTTCAACGCGGTTAGCATCAACCATTTTCTGAAACAGGGGAAAATACAAAATGGAAAACTAGGGAGTGGATTGTACACCGACATGCATGTTGTATCGCGAGTGCATAATATTTCTGCTGAAACAGGCGCATCGTGAATACTACCTTTTAGTAAGTAAATGAATCTTGCAATCGTTTTTGTTTTTATTTGTGTATTTACTTGATTTACTGAATTTGCCTACCTTATGATAATAACAAGTACGGCATACTTTCAAGGATACAAATTGATAAGAAATAAATAAAGCAAAAATGAGGACTTACGTTTAAAACGGCCAAAGGGGGAACTGCAATTCCTTCTTTTAACATCTTGTATCGCCAGTCAAGGGGACACTGCAGGAACTCATAATCGTACTTGATCTGTAATTGAATAGAATCGTATTGTCAAATTCATACAACACAAATAGGGACCATAGATATAGCCTCCACCAGGCCCTCTTACGGGCGTATGAATCGTAGGATATGGAAGAAAACGGAATAGTTAACCAGTAGAGACAGCCCATAGTGAAGATCACATTTGGCCCGTGTAGCCTGCAAATGAAACCCTGGCAAATATCTTCCCAATAGGCGGCGTAGTTAGTCTGGTAGAGACTACCATAGATAGACGTACAGGTTAGCGGGATTCAAATACAATTCAATCTCTACAACCAGATAAGATTCCCCATTCCACTAGCACGGCGCTCTCTCTGCGTGCTCTCTGCGACCTAAACAGAGCGCTCAACAAAGTTCATAGATAAAAAACGAATCTTTCTACGCTTTGTGTGTTTGTTGTATTTTCAGTCATACATTTACATTTTGAAAAAAATTCCAATTATGACGTCAAGGGTTACAGCGAGAGCGCATGCAGCGCGATCGCCGTCTAGTGGAATGGGGGCCTAACCGTAAGTATTTCCGGACGTTTCGAGTAACATCCATCCCTCTTCTTCAGCGTCACTGGAATGAGCTGGCAGAACGAGTCAATACTAACTAGTACATCTAACTGGAAAACTGGAAAACTAGTAAGATGTACTGGCATTGCTTCCTTCTGTCATTTCATTCTAGCGACGCTGAAGAAGAGTGATGGATGTCACTCGAAACGTCCAGAAGTAATCTTCAAAAGTTCCACAGCTGTAGATATTGAATTATATTTGAATAAGAAACAATTAGACCAACCAATAGCAACAAATATGATTGAGATAAACCACACGGTTTTGATTCAACCCGACACCCGGAAATGGTGAGGAAAGGAGATTAGGATGGTACATTGTACACTGATACAACATGGAGGACTTTCAACACCTACCCAGAATTCCTGGCTCTTCTCATCGCAAGACGCTGTTGTACGGCACTTGTCCAATACGTACTGAAAGACATACATACATACATACATGTTTCATACTTTAAGGCATACATACATACATACATGTTTCATATTCTTAGCAAGAGGTTAGAGCGTACGCATGGTTTAGCCTCCAGTATTCACTGTAAGACAGTGAACCCAAACTTCAAAACAAATATATCATTAGAGCTTATAAACACTTCGAAGATAGTGACTGTAATAAATGTAACGTTATGCATGTAGAGTTAGGTAAAACAAGGTTCCACGCTGGATTGGGAACAGAATATCAGAGGTAAACACACTAGTTAAAGGAGTGTACCTTTTTGTCATAATGCTCATAGAACCACTTGCAAAACTATGCAAAAGGTAAAATTCAACTGCAACAACAACCAATCAATCCTAACAAATTACTGTAACGTCATATGATAAGGAAGTAGATTTTGGCTTGGTGTAACTTGCTGACAGAATATCATAAGATAACTTTTTTAAATCAAGTCTTACAAATGTACGGATATGATATGGGAGTCCTTTGGGCCTGATGTAAACTAGAACTGGTAGACTATCATAAAAGAACAAACTATAAAAAGGGCTGGTGTAACTTTGGTAGACTATTAAACTATGACAAAGACGTGTTTCCTACCATGCAGATGTCTGGTAGAACGTCGATGAGCTTGTAGATGGGCGGGAAGCTGTCACCTTTGCTGAACGTCGTCATTGCCTCGATCCACCTGCAAAAAGACAATGCAAAACAGGAACATTTTTCAGCTTTTGCGTTGCACCTGCACACCTGGCCTGTCTGTCCTATTTTTTGCCACGCAACAGGGTCGAGATATAGGGAGCGCAGTTATTTTATCTTGACACATTCCGTGGACAAAACTTCGCTCCCAACATATATCTCAACTACATTCAAAGACATGGCGTTAAGATTTATCCTCAGATAGACGATAATGAGCTCCTTTGCAAACGTTAGACTAGGTTAGAATATACACCGACCTTTCTGAAGGACGCTAGATGATGATATTTTGGGTGACCTACAATCGCTTGTTGCGCGGTCACATATTCTCAATATGGTTATGCTCTTTGGTGCCATTAGACAAAGTGTACTTACCTATCGTGCCCTACAATAGCCATGGCCACATCCCTATTCTTCAGTTCGATGGCCTCCTCGAAGAACGTTTTCTTGTTGTTGTTCACCTTGAACTCCGCTTCTTCTGTCATGAGGAACAGTACGGTTTGTGGCTTTGCCTCTATGGCTGCTAGGTGCAGCGCGGTGTTCTATTGGCACAGAAATATCCCGTTATGATGTTAAAACATTACAACGTTCTATCTCAATGCTCAATTTTACACGTTCCTGTTTTGATCATCACTTCTGTTATGTCGATCAAAAAATTCGATCGACCCAAAGAAGTTTCGCATTCTTTACACGGCAAGTTTTGTTTTTGTACACGCGCTAGCTGGAAATTAGCAGCATGCTTGTGCGAAGTGAAACCATATTGGTCTCATCAGGAAGGTGACAGACAGTCACCGAAAAGTCAGCTATATATGAAATCTTTATTGACACAACAAAAGTACAGCGACTCTCGTAAGGTCTTCTACAGCTACACATGCAAACAACAAACAATGGGATACAAAATAATTAACCTACGTACCAAGTATAACAAGTATATGAATACAGTACTTCAACATGTCGAGTTTAAACTATCACTTACACTACTAGTTCTATAAGATCTAAAAATTCTTTGATATATTCACCTATTTGTACACAGTAAGGGTTGTCTCCTTCTAGAATGTATTTGAATTTATCTATAGAATGGAGTGTATCAAATTCTGGTCAGCAAGCGGAAAGAAGGTTGAACAGCTTTGAGCGTTTATCATGATCAACTCTTATCGTTATCTAGTGGTTTCCCAACAAGATGAAGCTCTTCAGGGACAAACTATAGATCAACTCACCCCTTCCTTATCCGTCTGATTCAGCAAGTGCGCATGCGTGCTCAGTAAGACCCTCATGGTCTGCGTGTGTCCTCCTACTGCTGCGCGGTGAAGTGCTGTTCGACCACCCTGACACCTGATAGCGTATGGAACATACATCTTACATGGTAAGACTGCACGTAAATTTAATGTCATATTCAACAGTTGACTACGAAAGCATACCCCTCAAGACTTTTCATTACCTTCGCCGAGAAGGTTATGCAGAGGGTAGCGTTTGTATGTATGTATGTGTGTATGTATGTATGTAATGTACAGCATAACTCGAGAAGGCTTGGATGGATTGTCTTCATATTTGGTAGGTGGGTAGGTCTTGATGAGACTAGAAAATGATTAGATTTTGGGTCCCCTAGCGGTTTGTTATGGTACTGCAGCGGAACTTCCTGTTTTGATATCTCGTGTTCTGGACATGCTATGGAACTGATTTTTGAGTGGTAGATAGCTCTTTGGACAGAGAGTAAGTGTTATGGGTTTGGGCCCCCTAGCGGCATTTTTGGAACTGCAGGAGCAGGTTTTGCGTCTGACTTTGAAAGGGAATAACTCAAGAAGGGATTGATGGATGGCAATGATTTTTGGTAAGTAGATAGCTTGAGTGATGATGAACATGATTAGATACTTTTTATGCAAATCAGTATCTAATTTGCATAATTAATGAGGAAAGTTTATACATCCGCCAAATTCCATGATAGGACTCTGAAACATGTGACATATGTAAGTGAGGAAGAGAGAAATATTAATTGATATGAACTATGTAAATGAAGACCTCATTTGCATAATTAATGAGAAAATACTATAACTCAAGATGGCCTTGATGGATGGTCATGATTTTTGGTATGTCGATAGCTTGTGTGATGCTTAGAATGATTGGCCGATAATTATGCAAATCAGATTCTAATTTGCATAATTAATGAGGCAACTTTAAAAATCTGCTTTGTGCCATGATATGACTATTCAAATTGTAACTGAGGAAGAGAGGAATGTTGAAGATAGAAAATATGCAAATGTGGGCCTAATTTGCATACTTAAATGAGAAACTACTATAATTCCATACTGGTAAATGACGGAAATTTCATGCAATTAATACTTTTTTTGTGGCATCGGGAATTTATGTGAATGTGAACATCGTTGAATCAAATTATGCTGATAAGGGCCTCATTTGCATAATTGATGATCAATATTAGCATCACCTTCTTCATACTTTGTTAAGCTCATACTTTGGACATGTCATATTTTAAGACAATCAACTGGTATGATTTATGATTGATGAGAAACACTCCTAATACGTCAGTCACAATGGTTAAAATCATTTGGCGAAGGTATGAGGTCGTGGAACTCTAGTTAATTGTGTTTTCTGAAAAGTTGAATTGTTCTTCTTTAGGCTACTGGTTCAAGTTATCAATATTCGATTAATGTGATTATTCAACAGTATTTATGAAATTTCGTGCTTCAGGGTACTTAATTCATTCTTTTACAAAATACGACATTCCAGATTAATTCATACCCTTTCTCGTTTGAGTTCAAAGTCATATAGTTTTGCAAATGAGATCAATCCACAATTAATCTTGTTTCCACCTGACAACTTAATGTATCGTAAAATATGGTCAAAGTTCCACTGTACTATATTTCATTCTTGAGATAAGTAAAAAGTTTACAAGGGATATAAATAATTTTGCGGTATGGATAATTTTGTCGATAATTGTTCATTTAACGTCATACTGTACAGTCATGTACATCTTATGCCATAATCTATGAAGATTACACATTGGAGTGTTGACATTAGATTTCAGTTGTGATAAAACACGTTGTAGAATCGAAATACGCCAAATGCCTTTATACTAAAGTTCAAAACGTTCTGTCGCCATACTTGTGAATGAAGGCGCCCTTCTGCAGGAGAAACTTGACCACCGCGGTGTGCCCGTTGGCGGACGCCATGTGCAGAGCGGTGTCGCCGAGTCCATCCGGGTCGTTAATGATGTTCGGGCCCTGCGGACTGTTCAACAGACTCCGAACGGTGTTCAATCGCCCGTATCTGTGGATATAGTGTAATGATGAATGCAACGGAAGATTATATAAGTACGTTCTTTTAACATGATTTCCTTGCAAGGCCATCTCATCAAATGAATATTCTATGCCAACTTACGCTCATGCATCACACGTATTTTCTCACAAAGTTTACATTGTGTTTCGGTGACGTTTCCCCCAAAGTGGACCTCTGAAAAGAGCGGCTAAGGCCGACAGGGCATTCCAGTTAGAATAAAGAATACTGATTGATTGATATTCCTGCTTCCACACGACATCTCTCTTCTGTAACTCACCCTGGCTGCGTTTTAGTAGACTTACATTGGTTATATAAGAATGAGAACTCAACTGGAGAAACAAGTTCTGTTTCACGAGATCATATTGCTGAGCCCCCGAGTACTCGCCAGATCCATGCTTTATATCTTTATTTTCCAATGTCCTCTATATGACGCCGAAAGAAACGAATGATATAAAACAGCTTCCGTTAATTCCCCTAGCTTTCACCATTTGACTAACTTACAAAAATCAATCTTACTACTAAAATCAACCAACCCACTTACGATACAAAACGTGGGTCTTTTCATTTTCCACTGCCTTGGAAAAAGAAGTCAAACCCAACCATAGTCAACCTTAGTTAACATAGAACTTTCACAGTAGACTAGATAACTATGTCGATTCCCATGTATATCCATGTACTTGTTTGTCTGCAATTAGCCTTCGGGCATGAACTTGCAATAAAGTTATTATTGTTATTATTATATCCTATCTTTATAAAATTGGGGTGATCGATCTCAAGATATCTTGGAGTGATCTTGGAAATTATTTCAGAATCTGATATGTGCTTTTAGATAACGATACATTGATACAGTACTTCTTTGTCAAGTAGTAGCCTTATTAACTTAATCTTCAAACACGAACGATTTAAGACATACTTTGCGGCAAAGTGTAGCGCAGACTGCTTCTCGTTGTTCTTGACCTTGGCGCTCGCCCCCTGCTGGAGGAGTAACTCGATACTCTTCAGGTGGCCCTGCTCCGAGGCGTAGTGGAGCGGCGTGCAGCCGAACTCATCCTTCTCGTCCAGCAGGTCTCGCAGGCTTCCCTGGAATAGAAAACAAATAGTGAGACAACAAAGCAAACGAAAAATGAGCACAAGACCTATCTGCGGTAATATTGCCCCATCAATTATGAAAATTACCCCCTCGTGATTACTTAAGCATTTAGTTACGTAAATCATCCCTTGAGCTACATGTATTTATAGATCCAAGGTCTTGACGATCCGTCATCTAATTCTGGAATTATTCTCCTTCAAAGTCTTAGACAAATTCTAAAACAAAGCTGCTAGGCACCCATTTTCATCTAGGTGAGGAAAAGATGTAAAAAGCCTTTCCCTATGGCACATTTGAGCCTGCTAGGGATTCGCACCCAGAACCTTAAGAATCAAAGTCAACAACCCTAACCACCAGACCACATTTTGCCCCGGAAGACCTGTTTGATTTGATAATTACCGTGCCCAGTTCCCCGTGAAACGTGGCGACTCCCCCTCCTCCCAGGATGGCGAGGTGGAGGAAGTTCCGGCTGTTGAGGTCGCGCAGGTTGGCGTCGGCTCCGCGGGACAAGAGGACCTTCACAGTCTTCCACGCGCCGCGGGAGGCCGCCAGCAGCAGGGGAGACCGCTCCTCGCTATCCGTGCAGTTCAGGTCGGCACCCTGGCGGGAGAAATATCGAATCATGTAATCTGTCTGTGAATAATGTAGTCAGATTGGTAAATGACTGAATTGCAACGCTCCTTATTCACAGCCGACGATTCAACGACTGTCTGTCACCTTCCTCAGGGCAATGACTCAGTCACGTTTGGGACGGCATTCTTCACACTACAGCTGCGACAACTAGCTGCAGTGCGATATAGAACCATGATTATTACCCTGAGAAGGTTAGAAACAATCACCGAGACCTCGGCTGTTCCTACTCTTTGCTTAGGAACAAAGAACCTCTGATCATGAGCAACGCAGTCCTACAAGCCAATCATGCCAAATCTAATCACCCAAGATGTGGTATTGGGTGTCTACAATGGTTCAATTCAAATGTTTTGCTACAGATCAAAATACGATTTAGCAGCATACCTCTTCCAAAAGATACTCCACTGTGCCCGTGTGATCAAACATGGCTGCCCTGATAAAGGTAAAAAAAAAGTAAAATGATTACGAAGCAATGAAGATATAGATCTCTAGCTTGCATGGTATCCAAATCTATGCCAAAAAGTGCCCCTATAAAGCCCACAAAGTGTTGGGGAAAATTCTGAATAGGGGCAAAACATCTGGCTTGACACAGGGCTCTTAGTCCTCCTTCAGATTGGCCTTTGCAAGCTGGTTTCAGGACCTAATCGGGTAGTTTGAACCTTTTCAACCGCTTCCGACCAGTCGGATCGTCAACATAAGGTGTGAACGTAGACGACTTGACGAAAAAACGGATTTGAATAGGATTTTTTAGAAAATGTGATTGGAGTATGAAGAGAGCCTTACTTGTGCAGAGGAGTCATCTGCTGGACGTCACGGAGGTGGATGGTCTTTCTGTTCTTATCCGCGGACTCCATCATCAGTTTGATGATGTCCAGCGCACCCTGGGAAGACGCCAGGTGCATTGGGGTAGACTCGTCATCCTGGATGGCAGTTGGACAAAGAGTAAGTTAGAACACATGAATAGATTCATCATGTTAGCAAATCACTGAAAAACAAAGTTCTTTTTAAACACACAAACAGTACATCACCTGTTGACGATCCGTCACCTTCCTCATGGCAATACTAACTGGCTCTACTTCACAGTTCCGCTAGGTGTCGCTGCTGCAGTTTGAAGAATACGTTCCCAAACGTGATTGAGTTTTTATCCCCCCCTCACTACGGTTTATAGCCCAGTCACGCTTGGGACCGCATTCTTCACACTGAAGCAGCGACACCTAGCTGCAGTACGAAGTAGAACCAAGTACTAGTAGTATTCCCATGAGGAAGATGACAGACGGTCACCAAAACGTCATCACCGACAAGTGATTATGTACTGGTTGTGTGTACAGAACTTTGTCTTGTAATCTAGTAAGTAGGATCCTATAAATCTATATTCTAATTTGTCTTCTATACGCAACTTTATCTAATTTTGATTTACATGTAACGTTAAGTGTAACCAGATGACCAGACTGGCAGAAGATCTCCAGCAGTAGAAAACCTTTACTGAATGCTATGCTGCCCCTACGGCTGACTATGCTATGGAAGAGAGTGGGTGAGTGAGTTACGTGTAAGA
Source organism: Branchiostoma lanceolatum (assembly GCA_035149815.1). Lineage (NCBI taxonomy): Eukaryota > Metazoa > Chordata > Leptocardii > Amphioxiformes > Branchiostomatidae > Branchiostoma > Branchiostoma lanceolatum. The sequence goes on along the minus strand of CM068867.1, from coordinate 37,658,298 downwards.
AGCAGTGGGTAAGAAATACCTGTTTGGCGTCAATCCTGGCGCCTATGCGGATGAGTCTGATCACTGCCTCCTTGTTCCCGCCGTTGACGGCGGCGTGGAGCGGCATCTGGTCCTGCTTGTTTTTGAAGGACAGCAGCATCTCTCGCTTGTACCCCTTTTCCTCCGCTGGGGGAACAAATACGGTCTTACTGATGGTACATTATTGCATCGACAGCAATCACATTTGCCCATATGTCACAAGAGTCATGGCTTGCGTAAGATATTCTATTATGTTTTAAAATACGTAACTGAGTTGTGACTTAAGCCTGTTACTCGGTAAAGACTCTATACTTGACTTGCATTGAGAACAGCTACCTAAAGATATATCAGACTAAAGACTCGTCACATGTACAACTACTTAAAGCGAACAAAATGCCATGCATATATTGCCTGGGCAACATTTTGCATATATGCTTAAAAATAGGCTTCCTACTTTTCAACTCCGTTAGCATCTATCTCATGGAACGGTCTTTTTGTGAATTTCTTAGTTTCCTTTATCAAAAGTTTCAATGACCGCCCCACCCCCCTTACCCAGCTCCATGAGATACTCAAGCGTTCCACAGCACGCTTTCATGGCAGCCATGTGGATGGAGGTACTTCCTCTGTCACAACGCAAACACGGAAGGGCGCCGTTTTCTATCTGTAAACCGAGAAACAAACAAGTAACGATAAACTGCACCTGTCCAGTAGGCTAGGAGCTCCATTTGAAAGCTCTTTTCTAAGGAGAATGATCATTGTTGTGTTATTTGTTGGGGGTGGTGTAGGACATTCAATAAGATGGTTCACGGGCTAAACAGCGCATGCGCAGCGAGGAGCATTGTGGGTACTATGTCAAAGGTGAATCCCCAAACCTTTCTAGACCCTGCTTGATGTCCGGACATGTTTTGTTTATGTTTGACATATTACCGACAATCCTTCACATGGACATGCACAGTTAAATCTGCAAACCGCCTCATTTGGTACTCTCCAAGCAAAGGTTGATGGAGAAGATTGTGACCACCTAATCATATGCCCCGTTTGTTGAAAGAGCCAAAAGAAAACGGGGTATGCGATTAGAAGGTCACAATCTTCTCCACCAACCTCTACTTTGAGAGTACTTATTTGGTAACTTTTGCTCATCTACAGGTGCAGTTTACAGTTAACAGCTGTTCGTTTCCAGATAGAGAACGACTCCCCCTCCACCACACCTTCCCTTACATAATTGGATGAGATACTCCAGCGTTCCACAGCTAGATTTCATGGCAGCCTGGTGAATGGCTGTATAGCCAGCGTTGCTCTGGAGACACGGGAGGGCGCCGTTCTCTATCTGTAAACGGGAGTAGCTTAGAGTTGTGCTGGTAAAAGTATGTGGAAACACACGCGCGCACACACACACGCACGCGCACGCCCTAAACTATACCCCAGTTCACGTAGGTAATTAATAAATCTTGCAAATGCCAAAGGAAAAACTATTTATGACGGAGCTTTGCGCCCTCCGCTGAGACTTTGTGTAGTATACGAATCAACAGGCTAGGGAGATACTACTCTCCAAGCAGAGGTTGAATGGGCAGATCGTCACCGTTTTATCATATGTCGTGTTTTTGTCGCTAGCCAAAACAAAACGGCATATGATAAAACGGTGACGATCTGCCCATTCAACCTCTGCTTGGAGAGTAGGGAGATACAAGCTCAAGAGACAAATAGTAGAAATACCTACCAGTAGCTTCATGCACTGTTTGCGGTCCCCCCAGGCGGCGTAGTGCAGTGGTATCGCCCCGCCATGCCCGGGTAGGTTCACGTTCACCCTGTCGGGATGGTGCAGCAGAGCCTGAGAGAAACGGAAATCAGGCTCTTTGTAACATAAATATGGGATCAGACCCGCGGGAGGGCTGGGGCCAAGGATGATGCGGAATACACCGTGTTGTATTAAATCATATGATACTCACCCGAAAATAAACACACATTTCAATGCCACATGCGCCAGAAGTTGAAAGAATTTGGTCTCCTCGAACAAGAAATTGTATTAACAACATCAATTCCAATGTCCAAATCCAGTGTTCGAATTTACGAAAGTGGCGCACACGAAGCGCGTTCGAATCATTCGATGGAATTCAGGAAGAAACACAACTGAATTCGAGGCCCGGGCAATACTGTATCGAACGTTCCAGGTATAGCATAATCAACAGACCTGGCCAATGTGCCGACGATCGCTTAATATTCATTAGGCACACACATTACACAGTCACCTATATAGTTTCATAACATTAAAACACTGAACTGCACATAGGCGCATAGTTGCTATATGTTCCTTAATACCCCCATTCCACTTGGACGGCGCTCTCGCCGCGCCCTCACGGCGACCAGAGCGCCGTGAGAGGCGCCGATTTCCTGGAAAACATGCTCAAGTGGAATCTCTACGGCGACCTCAGCGCGACCAAAATGTCAAATGTCAGCAACTTTTTATGAGCAACCAAAGATTTCACAGATCACTCAACGAATTCTAGAGATAAAGAACGAATTTTTTGTTCGTTTTGTGTGCTTTGTTGTCTTCCCTGTCATACCTTTACCTCTTGCATCATATTTGAATGATAAAATCAAGGGGAAAACAGATTCAATTTTGATCGCTGCACGGTCGCTTAGTGTGTGTCTTAAGTTATATATTTGTTCAAATATGTTTTTTTGTCTGTCATGTAACCTGTTTGCTATAAATATCTTTTATCATGCTACGTTATTATAGAAACGTCAATCACAGAATTGTGAAACACTTTTTGAACCACAGACAATAAAACTTGGAGGGAATTTAATTTGAATGGAAGCAAGTACTTGTAGTTATTCGTCAATTTGTAATACCACTAGGAAAATTTTGATTTGACCACAAAATTCCCAGAAATTCAAGATACACCGCTTCAAGAATGAAATTTGTTTGAACTACAGTTAAGACCATTCAATCATTCAATCCTCGTAGAGTGCTCGCTGCGATCCTTGAGCGCTGCGGCCCTTTGATCCCTCGCTGCGGCCCTTTGATCCCATCGCCATCCTCGGCGCGCTCACGGCGACTGTTTTGAACATGTTCAAAACCATCGCCGAGGTGACGGCGCGCATGGCGCGCATGGCGCTCTCACCGCGCTCCCAATGCGCTCTCGCCGCGCTCTCGGCGCTCTCACGGCGCTCTCGGCGCTCTCACGGCGATCTGGCCAAATTGACGTCGCCGTGAGAGCGCGGTGAGAGCGCCGTCCTAGTGGAATGGGGGTCTAAACATTCCTAATACCCCCATTCCACTTGGACGGCGCTCTCACCGCGCTCTCACGGCGACCTCATTTTGGCCAGATCGCCATGAGAGCGGCGAGAGCCCCATTGAGAGCGCCGACAGCGCGGCGAGAGCGCCGTGAGAGCGCCGACAGCGCGGCGAGAGCGCCATGCGCGCCGTCACCTCGGCGATGGTTTTGAACATGCTCAAAACCTTCGCCGTGAGAGCGCCGAGGATGGCGATCCAAAAACGAGCGCCGAGAGAGCGCGGAGCGAGCGCGGTGAGCGCCGTGAGAGCGCCGTGAGAGCGCGGTGAGCGCCGCGAGAGCGCCCAAGGTGGGATCAAAGGGCCGCAGCGAGCGCTCAAGGATCGCAGCGAGCGCTCTATGAGGATTGAATGGTTTTAACTGTAGTTCAAACAAATTTCATTCTTGAAGTGGTGTATCTTGAATTTCTGGGAATTTTGTGGTCAAATCATAGTTTTGCTTATGGGTAATACAAGTCGACGAATAACTACAAGTACTGTACTTGCTTCCATTCAAATTAAATTCCCTCCAAGTTTTATTGTCAGTGGTTCAAGATGTGTTTCAAAATTCTGTGATTTACGTTTCTATTATAACGTAGAATGATAAGATATATTTATTGCAAACAGTTAACATGGCAGACAACACAGAAAAAACAAGTTGAACATACATATATTACTTAAGACACACACTGAGCGACCGTGCAGCGACTAAAATTGAATCTGTTTTCCCCTTGATTTTATCATTCAAATATGACGCAAGAGGTAAAGGTATGACTGAGAAGACAACAAAGCACACAAAACGTAACAAAAATTCGTTCTTTATCTCTGGAATTCGTTGAGTGATCTGTGAAATCTTTAAAAAGTTGCTGACATTTGACATATTGGTCGCGCTGAGAGCGCGCAAAGGTCGCCGTAGAGATTCCACTTGAGCACAATTTCCAGGAGTTCGGCGCTCTCACGGCGCTCTGGACCATTTTAGGTCGCCGTGAGAGCGCGGTGAGAGCGCCGTCCAAGTGGAATGGGGGTCTAACTGACACTATGGGAATGTTTTCGTGCGTCCTTCCTGTTTTTCCTCACTCCCAGTACGTGGATCTTGTATCAGTGATGTTTCTGACATAGGGAGAAGAGATATTCCAGTCCTATCCATGTAACACGTAACCTTGAGGTGACCTTCGGGTCTTGTTACCTGGTGACCACTGAGTAAGAAAATGTCCTTACCTTCAGACATTCGACCTGCCCGGTCTCCACAGCGGTGTGAATGGGCGCGGCCTGTTCCTCGTCCTTCATCTCGGCGTCTGCGCCCTTCTGTAGGAGCAGCTCAACGGCCTGGGGATGTCCCTCCCGCACCGCCCAGTGGAGGGGCGTCCTGCCGTGGTGATCCTGCGCGTTCACGTCAACTACTGCAGGGGGAAAAGGTAGAGATTAAGGCAGTCATAGCCTTCAGCGCCCTTCTATAGGAGAAGCTCCACGGCCTGGGGATGTCCCTCCCGCACCGCCCGGTGGAGGGGCGTCCTGCCGTGGTGGTCCTGCGCGTTCACGTCAACTACTGCAGGGGAAAAAGGCAAAGGTTAAGCCCCTCCCTGGCGTCGTTACTGCGGTCGATCGAATTAACAAAGCACTCAACGAATTTCATCGCCAAAAACACATCTTTTTAAGCTTTGTGTGTTTCGTTGTCTTTTTGGTCATACTTGTACGATTTGAATGATATTCCCATTCTAAAGTCAAGGGTAACACAGATCCAGTTTAGGGGACAGCGACGCCGCCAGCGTGCCACAGTCTAGTGAGAGGGGGCTTAAAGGTTGTCGGACAGTGGGTTAAAAATTGGTAATCCACTGTGTCTAGGGCACGGTGTTGGAAAGTGGAACCCAACCCTCTCCTTCAACCGCCTTTTACCTCCCCAACCAAAGTCAGGTACCCATTTTTACGCCTAGGTGGAGTAAGGAAAGTCGTGGGGAAAGTGCGTTTCTCAAGGGCAAAACATCGGTGGCATCGGTGGGATTCGCACCCAGCGCACCTGGGTTCTGGGCCCTAATCTGAGTACAATATACGATGTAAAGGCATTTTGTTCTTACCTGTTGGTTGCTTGTCACCAGGTTTACAGATCACGCCCCACCCACCTACGGAGAAAATAAGATAACAGTCTAATAAACCAGTCTACTTCTACTACTGCTATGGCAGGCAAGGTCAACGTTTACACATCAGTGTGTTCTTTTTGTATTTCTCCTGATCTACATGTAACATCATTAGGTAAATTGCTTAAGTACCTCAGAACCATAAAATTTCACAAATGCTAGTAGTGTTATCATGTTTATGAAAGTCTCTAACCAGCACCAAAAGTTTAAAGAATAACAAAACCACTTTTCATATAACAAAATCAATGGAAAGTTTTGAGTTGAGTTCTTCCCGCACCGGATGGTACATAGAGCGGCGCCCATCTCCATTCCAAAAGCCCTTGGGCCACACAACTTAATTTGTGCAATCACTTCAGCAGGGGCTAGTCCACTGGTGGTGATGTGTGTTCAACTACCATAATCTTTCCCGTCAAATGCTGACTGATGAGCAGAGAAAGAAGAATGTACCATTCTTAAAGTTTTTGGTATGTCTCGGGTGGGATTGATATTACGACCTACCGAATGTAAAGTGAATTATGAGGGGTATGATTTTTTTTGCCATCAACTGTTAGTAATATCGAATTTGGTTCCTACCATTGTTGAGCTTGAGGATATACTCCATGATGGATAGGTTGTCATTTCCGGCTGCATGATGTAACGGGGTAGCGCCCGCCCGGTCACGTGACTGCAGCCGGGTGACGTCATTCTGACACAGCTGTCGGAACTCCGACAGTCGTCCCGAGGCAGCGACCTGAAAAGGGACGATATATCTGATACGTTCAAGTTCAAGTTCAGAAAGAAATATTTGTTTTTGTGAATTTCACGCTGATTCTGTGTTGTATGCATTTTGCCACTGGCTTCTGTAATATCCCCATTCTACTTAGCCTCCGTTGCAGTCCTTTTCCCCGCAGCGTTTTTTTTTCAATCTTTTTTTTTGGGGGGGGGGGGCGCCGCGTATCTGCTTGGGATCCCGTATCCGCCGTGACCCTGTGTCTGCTGCTTCCCCAGCAGCAGACACAGGGTCTATAGCGGACACAGAGGCACGGCGGATACGGGATCCCAAGTAGATACGCGGCGCCCCCCCCCCCCAAAAGAAAAAGAAAAATTGGGAGAAAAAAACGCTGCGGGGAAAAGGACTGCAACGGAGGCTACATTCTACTAGAGTGCTCAATGAATTTCAAAGATAAAGAATGGATCTTTTTTAATTTTGGGTGTTTTGTTGTGTTTTCAGTCATACTTTTGCATTTCGCATGATATTCCAATTATCAAATCAAAGGTTGCGCAGATCCAGCTTAGGTCGCAGCGAGATCGCAGTGAGAGCGCCTACAAGTGGAATGGGGGCCTTAGGCAGCAGGCATTGACCATATGGTATGCATATAGCAGAAAATTGAAACAGGATATAAGATGACATTTGATAACTCAAATGTATTCTGGACATTTCTGGGACCTTTGAATTTAACTTAACTTCTTGTCAGTGGCCCCGACGTACCTATCATGTGGATAAAAGTGTGAAACCACACACAGACACGGACACAAAAAGACACACCGAAAGCAATTACTCCCTTTTCACAAAGGTGACAACGAAATATATAGTTTACAGAAGACACGTTAAGTTCATGATCCATTGGATCAAGCAATGTGATGATCCATTGTATGATGACGTGTATTATGAAAAGAAAAGCGAACGCCGAAATATTCAGGTATTCATGAATGTCCTCTTAGGCTTCATTTGTATTTCAAGGTTACGTAAAAAAATGTCACAATATCATTATAAACTATATATTCATGTACTTGAAACGCTTCTTATGTATCTCTCTCTGCATTATTTATCCGGTATAACCACCCATTGATGTGATACGCCAGCTTCGCTTTCGTCCTTGGATTTTGATGAAAAGAAAACAGTGTCCATACATCCAGCAGGAGATGATTTCGACCGTGACTTAAACAGACTACCCATCGTTCATTGAATTGAACAGTGTTTAACAAATTGTTTCTTAGGTCTGGAATGAGCGTTGTCATTCAGGATTTATACAAAATGACAAAAGTTAAAGTTAAAACTCTTCCTACACCCTTTGGTATATATGAGCGATACCGGTCATCGTTTCAATAGCCCTTGAGCCACATACTAGTATACCACTACAGTACAGTGTGTTCAACCCCTAAACTTATTCTCACAAGTGCTAAGCAAAAGAAAGCAGTCTGCACCGATGTTTCATATAATTGGTTGTATGACCCAGCAGTATCTTAACTTAAATCCCCCATCTTACAAATGCAAGGTGAACATTTTCAACCCTTTTTGTCATTTTGCCTAGGGGTGCAAATGTTCGCCTGCAGTGATAGGAACCTAGTGATAGGAATAAAAAGTACTATAGTATAACTTAAACTGCACCAAAATTGTCACACCCACGACACAGTGGTCATTTTATAGCTAAAGGGTGTGCCATATATAATAAGAAAATGCACATTACACGACTTTCCTCACTCCACCAGGTGTAAAATGCCCTGACTTCGGCTGGGGAGGTAAACGGCGATGGAAGGAGAGGGATGGGCTCTACCGTCCAATACCGTGCCCTACACACAGTGGATTACAAGCCACTGCTCCTATGGCCTTACAACGACAACGGACCTTTACCTTTTTACCTTTTTACCTGTAGGATTAGGATGTTCACTTGTAAGAGTGCTAGATAAAACGTGATTTACTATCGGAACCTTTGGAAACAGACTGGCCACGTAATATCTATCCTTTCTCCGTCAAATACAAGTAGAAGCCCGTGTGATAACTCAAAATATTATCCGGTCCGGAACACCCATATCGAACGTTATCACGGCCTAGGTGATGATATAATCTAATACTATAACGTTAGTACCAACCGAGAAGGCGCTCAGCTTCAGTGAGTCTCCCCCGATACTCGGCGCACTCCACGCTGCCAGGGCTGCAATGGCCGGCTGTGATTCCAACTCGACGAGAGTCAGATCATCCGCCGAGCACGCCCGGGGCTTTATGTGAGGTTTGAGCTTACTAACACCTTCCCACAGTGGCATCGCTGTCGTCTGACTGTCCGCCTTGTGTCAGCCAACTCTATACGCCGCCAATGCTTGTAGATACGCCACTTGATCAGCTCTGTTCCGTTATGTCACTGCCGTTCACTGTAGGACTTGTTCAGAGCGATCTGCTGTTGTTAGCCGCCGTTCAGCTGGCAGAATAGAAGGGTTTAATAACTGTCTTGACGTCACTAATCCTACGGATAGGTTGTTCACAATTCCTGCTTCTTTGCCGCTTTGTTGAAGCAGCTCATCTCCAATTCTGCCGACTCACTGCAGTTACCCAACAACAGCGAACAAGCCTCCTTCTTTACCGAGTTCAACTTCTATTTCCTTTGTGTTTCATCACCTGTGTGTGACACGACGTTTCCCATGGCCGAAAGGTGTAAAGTAAACCGTGGCCTTCGCTTCTAATGAAGCTTAAGCCGTGACATAGCTCTGTTCCACTGTTCCGTTTGAGAAAAGTAAAGAAAGCGACTCATTTGCCACGAATGGACCCGCGCGCTGACCTGAGAAATATGTCATCGGGTGAACAGCATTTGTGAATGAAGTATAAAGTAGAAACATGAAGGGTGTAAAAGGTAGGGAGAGAATTAGAATAGACTGGCAAAAGGCAAAACGTATCCAGCAAAAATGTGTAGTATCTGTATTTATATATATTAGGGCAGTGATTTCTATCTGGCAGAGTCGGCGATTGTACTGGAAGAACTGCGGAATGCACTGGCAGAGATCCTGATCGCGATCTCTGTCGACAGATCTAGAGACTCCGATCACGATATGTACTCGCTGAGTCTGCCAGACTGTCATCTTTATTCTTTAATTTATTAGGGCATTACCCGGCCTTAATATTGCTACTTACAACAATATATTGATCGTCGGTTGTGGAAGAGAGGACGAAGTGTCGCAAACAAATCATCGATATATCGTGCAACAGGTCTAGCTAAATGGATGATAAAATCGTGTCTGTGGACAATTCGTTTTCAGCGGATCCGCAGGCGCACATACATGTAGCTTTCTTTCCAGGCTTTGCACTCGATGTCTTGTGTTAACGACCGTAAAGTATGAGTTATACTTTGAACTAAAATGCCATCAGAAGAAGCAAATCACAAGCCTCATAGAGCTTCCTAAGGAGTCTAAGGCGCATAGAGGTTTGTTCGGAAGATCCGTTCCTAATGCCGATGTAATACTGGACAAGGTATGAGTTGAGGACAATGTAACCACTTTGGGGATTTGTTCAGTTCCGCGTCAATCCAGCCATGACGTCAAACAGATTAGGTTCGGTAGCCCAGTAAGCCTTTTATTGTTCACTTCAATTGGATATCTTGGAACATTTGATTCAAGAAGAACAAGGAGCTATAGAATCCTGCATACACTGAAGGACGACTTGGACCATTTCCAACTCGGACCATTTTTTTCTCGGCAGGTATTTAGCGATCGATGAATTCTTCATGCGCTTGAAGGTATTGTATGCTTTCTTGGATATGCTGGCCAGTATCTCATCTTATTTTAAAGGGTATGCTTCTAGTCACTGAAATACTTGATTGTGAATAAAAGAACTTTCTGCTATTCAGTCATTCCTACACCTGATGAAATTACTAATAGTATTCACGGGGTTAGTAACTTCTGTTTGACCGTTTCCAAAATCTCCCCAGTTGCTTGGTGAGCTGTTACCTTGTGTATCTTATTTGTACCTGGATGTCTTACATCCACTCACGGCCTTTTAAGCTAATCTGCGAGAGCGTCGAACACAGTCTGGTGCTAGCCTTCGAGCTGATGTTTGGTTTTGGGCTCGTTTTGTTTGTCCTTCCCAAAACACGTGCGCTCAAGTGGTCGGGTAAGGAAACCGTTCCACCTGAAATACGTACAAAAGCTACACAGCCAGCCGACTGCGTACTTTAGACAGGAATCAGGACGACTCGTACTATTACCAACACGGCTCCAGGGCAAATCTGGTCAACTCAGCGATTGGCCCATTGCCCTGGTCAACGTGGGCCATCGCCGTGATCAACTCGTCCCAACCATCAAATGACACAATATATAGTAAAATCACTCACCTTGTATACAACAACCTCATCACTGTAATTTTAGCATTGTTTTCTTCGCTCGGCAGATATTTAGCGACGAATTCTTCATGCGTTGGCGGGCCTTGTCGCGTTGGCCCTCCGTGTCCCGAGGCATGTGCGGTCGCTAACTATAGTCTCAAGCTGACTGCTGACTTACATTATGTATGCTTGAAGCATACTTTAAAAAATGCATATGCTTAAATGCCTCGTCTTTGTGAAAAGGTGGCTGCTGGCCATACAATTAAGCACAACGCTAAAAAAAAAAACACCAAAAAAAACATGGATACACAGGCCCTTCGTCGCACCATCGGCACACAATCGCGGACCGAGGCCATTTTTGAGATAGCCGTGTACATCGTGCGAATCAGAATTCGGTCGTCTTGCAACGGAACATGTCATCTTTGGGACTTGTCGGTGGTTTGGTTGGTCACAGCTTGCCTGAAAATCCTACGGCATGAAAATTGTTGGACGGCTTACAACGAAGATGGCCGCACTGAAAGAGACGCGCAAGTTGTTCCAACCTAGAAATCATTAGCCTCCTTTGGATAGGGCCGTAACAAGAAAACATGTAAGAGTGAAATGGTAAATTAAAAGAAAACAGCCGGAGGGAGTCGGCGTCGCGATTGCACTGTGGCAGGATGTTCGGCCCCAGAGGTCTTGAGTTCGAATCCGGGATCCCCTGATTTGTTCCGTTGACATTGTGCCCTTACACAACGCATTTTTCACACGACTTCCCTCTCTTCACCCAGGTGAAAATGAGTACTTAGATTCGGTTAGGGACGTCCTTCGGATAGGAGGTTAAATATTAACAATAACAATATATTTCGCATACGGATACTTAAGCATGGACGAAATATAAAAAGCAAAGGGGGCTACACTAACCGCAAACATGTCCACATCGCGCATCTCCTCGTCTTCTCCGTGCGACATGTTGGACTCAAAGTCGATCACCGCCAACTCGGTCTTCCCGCCTGCCCGTTTCCTCGGAGGGTTGCCCGTCGGCGATGTGCTGTTCTTCTCGGGCCTCCCCCATCCAATCAGGGAAGACACGACTCTCCCTTTGTCCTTAAACAGACGAGCTGTTTTGGACATCGTGGTTCGGTTCAAATCTTAAAACGCCCTCTCACGGAAGGAATAGCGTGAAAGATGGTCCTACTAATCAGGGTCTTCTAAGCTTTCTTGATGTCTTGAAACGCTGCGACAGCCGGATCAAAACCTGTCCCTCATAAATGTTGTCATATGAATGAGTCCTCACAATGTGGCACCCAAAAACGCTGTGTCCAGCCCTTCAACGTTTCGGTGAAAGATGCACTTATCTTATTTCGGTTGCAGAGCGTTGGATTAGGAGACAGCCCTCAAGAAGTCTTCTCGTCTAAATTGCAGGTGTGCGGATTCTCTGTTGTGATGTTCTCTGTCGGAGAGGTGTTTTCCAAACTCCCGCATTTGTTGCGCGCTCACCTTATATATGTAACAGGTAGATACAGGGCGTGGCCCTTTCTTCAAAAGGATAGTTTTACGCATAATCTCCTAATGCGCTTCGCTGTCGGACAACATTCCCTGTTTGCTTCGTCTTTAGAATTCCCGACGGCCAACGCGAGCTCTCAAATATTTGCGCAACAGGCTTCTGATTGGCTAGAATCACGTAAAAATATTTGATCAAAATTGAGTGCCGTCTTAGAAATGATGAGTACAGGATCAAATGAAGCTAATACCGGGTGGTACATGTACTTATGGGACAGAGCTCAAATGACCACGATGTATCAATGTCATCGTATAAGACTTTGTAAAGCCGGATGATGAGCTTCTTTCTGTCATGATTGAGAGGGACTCATAGAGAAACCTGTGTCACCTCACAGAGGATGAACTGTGTGAATAAAACCTCTCACTGGACCCAAGGCACGCTTGCGGCGTCGCTGCGTCCTAAATTGGACTTGTGTTACCCTGGACTTTATAATGGGAATATCATTCAAAACGTACACGTATAGCCAAAAAGACAACAAAACACACAAAGCTCAAAAAGATTCGTTTTTTGTCAATGAAATTCGTTGAGTGCTTTGTCAATTTGATCGGCCGCAGCGACACCGCCAGTGTGCCGCGGGTCCAGTAAGAGGGGGGCTTAAGGCTCTCTTTCCAAAAACGGAACATCAGAAATCAATCTAGGCATTATCACCATGCATTCTTTCATGGATAGGTCCATGCCTTCTGTCATGTTTGGCAGGGACGTGTAGAGAAACTTGTCAATTCACTGAGGATGAACTCAACTGAACATTGCACGAAGATCATCAGTGCATCATATACCTCAGAAATCAATCTAGTCATTATCGTCATACATCCTGTCATGCGGATAGGTCTGCACAATGTGCTCGCTTTGTACCCATACGTACCTCATAATCCGGCGCACTTAGCGTTTTATACCATGAAGAGAAGAACCATGCGGGGATAATAGACAAGATTAGATTTCATATGCATTTTTAATACGGGGTCTTACCGGTGACTCAACTGTTACGGGAGAAGTAAATTGTAAAGAAAATAACAGTTCTCGAAACTTGACTCCTTCAAAATTAGAATACAGTATGAATTTGCATTTCACACTCCCGTTACCTTGGTGATTAAAGTTTTATTTTATTTCCCCCTCTTTGGACGGTTATTGTACAATGTAAACACTTTAATAGTCGTAATCAAATGCCCACTTTGTAGAATGTTAATCACGTTATAGTAGTAAATGGAGATGAAATTGCACATATACAAGTCTTCATTACACATCGTTAAACGTGTGTACATACGACTAATGTTTCCGGTCAAGAGTGCGCCGTCATGATGCTTGGACAGAAAAGTGACCCCCGCCTGACGTTATTGTTTGATTCAAGTCTTTAATCTACAGCGACATGAATAGAAGTTGAAAAGTTCTGACTTTCTTTTGAGCAAATACTGTGTGTCCACATTCACAGAGAGACTTGCAGTCTCTGTTCTGATCGCGATCTCCACCAGGATACCTAATTCATAATTAGGGCAAACTTCAAAGAGATAGAGGACTAGGACTGCTGCGGTCAGAAAGAAAACTACGGGAGCTAAGAAAGCTCGCGACGAACCGGACAAAGTAGAGAGAAGTGAAGAGAGACTGACTGCAGCTGCTGAGTGTTCAGACCACGGCAGCAGCAGAACACAGTGAACTACTAGTACAACCAGGAGAATCGTTGATTCTGCCAGATTGCAATCTCTACAGTGACATATACATATGGTATGTCGTATTTCATTATCTAACTATATATAACGCAGCAGGTCCGCACCCTTTCTGAGCAATTACACAACTACAATGGCCGATGTACTGCAAGTCTGAGTCAACAGTCCGTAAATGGTGTTTGTCGAGTCATTGTTGACACAAGACCGCCTGTTTTATGTGTCGTAACAAATTGAATGAACGGCATGATTACTCTTCCGCAAGGTCTTCTAGCCAACGCTGGGCAAACAGAATGGCGCGTTAATAGCGTAATTTCCCGTCAACAATTTGCTAGATCACGAGGCGTATTCATTAAGCAATGACCTCGCGTCACCCTGTGGCGAGTTATACAAGGTCTATGACCTCTTTATCATTATCACATTTTGTGTGTCACGAAGCTTAACGTCATATGTTGCCTATTAAAAGTACAAACGCTCGTATTTGGTTACCACTGTTTTTGAAAGGAAGAACTTATTAACTAATTGTGAAAAAACATCCTGACTTTAATATTCAGACATTGTGTATACTAAACTAAGGAGATGTATGACCCATTTGTCGTTTCAAAGTAAAGTAAAACATTCAACGTAGAGTGTCAAGAGAGAGCGTGTCACGGTGTACGAACTGTGTTTGTTTGTATAAATGTATGTGTGTGTGTGTGTTCGTG